>CM045568.1:6294630-6489426 GCA_024721245.1 Mitragyna speciosa
ATGTGAAATGTTTATGGGCAATGGTGACAGAACCTTGGTTTTCTGCAACCTGCATAGATGGACTTGGTAATTGCGTAATGAACCTGAAAATGAAACAATCTTTTTTTCTTCGAGAGTTTCTGAAGTAATTGACTTTCTTAAATAAAATAATGTGATGAAAAGGAGCTGTTGTTTTCTGTTAAGTTCCGTGTGTAAAGAGCACACGGGATCGTTTTGGGTGCAATTGATTACGTGGCACCAACGAAGCACAGTGAAAAATGACTCATTCAATGCTCAAAAATCAAAAGAGGAATGGATTGTTGAGCTGGAAATCACCATGCATTTAGTCATACTTATGATTCTTTCTTTTTTACGTGGTGGAAAACTGTTAGTTTAGCCAGAAAAAAGCTCCATTTTTTTCGGTTTTGGAATATGTTGACTAGCTTAGTATCATTCTCACGCACAACACACACACACACACACACAAGAAAGAGCTGTGTATCTTTTGCTTTATGAGAAAACATATCCTGACAACTTTTGACCTAACCAAATCGAATCTCAACCGAATTTTTTGCCTCTACCACTCAATAAAATTCCAGAACCTTAGGTCCATCAAAACCATCGAAACAAATTAAATGAAAAAACATGATTTTTATTTTTTGGGAAGTGATAAGTTTGCCAGGAGAAGGCACGAAGAATGGAATCAGGCCAGTGGGTCGACATTTATGCCTGACCCTATAATTATTAATCATACTACTTAAAAACCTATGCATGTTTTGACTAACAAATTACTAGATCACATACTAGATACGATTGTACTCGTTCGCTAATCTATGAAGCCATCAAAAAATACTAGAAGTACAATTTTACTCATCGACTAATCTATGAAGTCATCAAGGAATGAATAAAGGGTTGTTCGATTAGAACTCTACAACTTCATCTCAAATATCAACTCAAATATCAAGGGTTTGAATTCTATTATCACCATTCCTCCTAATGTAACCAATGTAATAGTATAGATTTAATAAAAAAAAAATAAATTCATAAAAAAAGAGGATGGTTGCTTTCCCTATTTCTGTTATTTTCCTCTTTGGTATACCTTTGAGATTGGTTGGGGGTGAGGAAGGATTGGTTTGGATAACCGACAAGCATTATATGCCTTTCAGTTGTTATGGTGCTTGGAAGATATAGCTATTTAATTATACGAGTGGTTGAAATGTCCAATTGACCTTGCGACATTAATTCTCAACTTCAGTATGCAATATGTGATGTGACCGAAGATGTAGACGCAAATACTGTTATCATTAGTTTCCAAAATCTTCAAGCCAGCTTAGGAAATTTAGTCACTCGTATTTTATTTTCTTGAAGTCAAGAGAAATTGAAAAAGGGCGTTTGGATTTCAGTATGCTTTGGCCAAAAATACCTTTCACTTCTGTTGCAAACCTCAATTAAAAAAAAAAAAAAAGAAAACTAGTGAAAAATTATACAATATAATTACTCGAAATTTTGAAATCTTCATTCATTAACAATTCTGACGGTATCTGGCGATTGTGTCAGTTTCTTAAAGAATGGTGATTCTTCCTCCACCAATTGACAACAAACAACATCAGATGAGTGGAAAAACAGTACCATGTTATGGTTTTTTGAGATTGAAGGACTTTGAAACAGTGTCATATGCAATAACATGGGCTTAGTCTACTATCTTGTAAGTAAGAACCTTAAACAGGGTATCTATAAATTGAAAACTAAAACTGAAAAACACACACACACACAAAACACGTATCATTATGTATTGGGTTTTTTGGTGTGGTTCCTTTCTTTGTTTGTGTTCTTTGCGTGTGTATAGAGGGAAAAGTATAGAGAAAAAGAAAGGAAAAGAATGTGACATGTTTGGAGGGTAGGTAATCAAATGTCTTATTACCCATTAAGATAAAGGGAGCGGATAAGTAAAAAACAGTTGGTTAGTTAAAATTGGCTGGTGGAGATGGTAGTCGTGGGCCGTTAGAGATTTACCATAAAGTAAGTCATGTGCAACTAATAGCAGTATGTTGTGCGTGGAATTGATTCCAACATTAACAGGAGCATACATTAATATTTGCAAACCAAAATCGCCTCATTTTTTAAGAAAGATGTTGAGGTGAATATTATCTTCCTTTGTAAACTCTGCTTTTTCTAAGCAAACTAGCGATTATGACAGTGCACCTTGGCAATTTTAAACATAAATTTAACTAGATAATGTAAATGTAATATTTTGTTATGTACTTAAATATATGGGCAGTTATATTTTTAGAAATACTTTTTTTTTGGGAAGAAATTTGTTGGTAGTTCTAACTTAAAGAAGAGAGAGAGAACACCAGACAAAGCGTGCTCTTTTTTTAAAGATAGTATGATGCTTCACTTAGAAGCTCTAATTGATAACGTTACGAGTATTTTGTGAAGTTCTGGAGTTCAACGGGATTTTGTATGTATACTTTCCGTAACTTCAATTAAGTGACAATAATATTTTAGAAATCCAATGACAGCTTCCTTGTACTAAGGCGATTCCTTTCAGTTTTCTCGGATGTGGTCCTCTAAATATTAATTTTTCAAATTATGGTTGACGAGTCCTTCACCAAACTAATCAATGTTTTAGAACAACAACTATGAACGTGTATTCTTTGGGTTGACAAACATGATGACAACACTAAAAGGTGTAAAATGAAGTAATAGCAACACAAAGCATGATGCTCAGTATATGTAATCAAAATCGGGGGTGTTTGGTTTAGAGAAATCATAGAGGGAATGAGTGTTAGTAACAATGACATTCATTGTTAATATTTTAAAAACAATTATCATTATCTTTCAATCGGAATGAAAGTGATTAAGTGGGGTTTCTATGAATTTCTTCAAAATACAATTATATCAAGCTCATTAACTTTTTCAAGAGAATAATACCCATTCCACTGCTAAACCAAACATGTTAGGAGAAATTGTCAAAATCTATACTCGTAGTAGGATTCATGATACTCATAGTGATAGTGATAGTGATAGTGATAGTGATTAAGAAATTTGAACCAAACGTCTCCTAGTTGTATTGGGGATCCAGATTTCTTTTTATTAAGAAAATATCTTAAATTGTTGGTTATGAAAATAACTTAAATTGTTGGTTTCTATGCATTTATGTACCATCAAAGCCTCGGGCTAAAGTAGTGCAGCCCACCCTTTTTTTCCCCTTTCTTGCGTTATTCCTACACATTCGGATCCCTATCCCGCCAGCATGTAGTTGCAAAGTATATAGGTATATACTTACATTAATTTACACAGATGTATGTATCATGTGTGTTTGGTATTTGGTGATGAGACTTTTGTGTGTGCATATACATTTATGCTTCTATTATTTAACAGGGCTTAGTTCAAAACTAGCTGTTTCTTTATCTTGTAATTATTCATAGATTGAAATTATTAAGTTGACAATTATTGATCTAAGAATTGACGACAAAATAAATACTCGAACTATATCCCTATGTATGTATGAAATGTTCGGTAAACAAGAAAGTAAAAAGGTGGCATGAACTGAAAAGAATCATGCACACATGCAATACATAAAGACTTGGTATAATAAACATAAAAGTTGGGGTTCATGCAATGGATCTAGAAGATTAACCATTAATTCTAGGGATTAAGTCCATGTGAAATGTGCTCACGTGTACTTAACAAAGGGCAAGGAATAATAGAATCGAATAGAAAGAACAGCACAATAGAATAGGATATGCAGAAAATGCTGTCTGCCCAACATCAATCACATGCTCTCACGGCCACGGCACTCACCTAATCTATTACTTTGCGGCGTTGTTTTTGGAGTTTCCGCTATTTGTCAGTATGGATTGTCTGGGACCATTGTTTTCGCGTTATTTGTCGCGATTTGTTGAAGTAGTTTGTACCATTAACGGTTAAGAAAAAAATAATTTCTGGTCATTCCCGCGGGTGGTTCCCATGCGTAGAAATTCCAAGCGGGAATGATCAGAATGTTCACTTTTTAGAAAATTGTTTCTGGTCATTCCCACGAGTAATTTCAGCGCTTGAGAATCCCGCGTAGGAATAACCAGAATGTTCACCTTTCATGATTTTCTTTCTAACTGTACTGCGCATGATTCCCGAACGTGAGAATCTCGCGTAGGAATAGTCAGAAAGTCATTTTTTCAATTTTTAGAGCGAACATGTGCATCTTTTAGGTGTGATTTCTGTTCATTTGATGACTGATCAGTTCAGAAATAGTAAAGTGAACATTATAACCGTATATTTTTGTGTTCTAACATCCAAAAAAAAAAAGTGCATTCTAATTCTTTATGCAGACAATCCAAGAATTTGCTACTTGGTTATATGAGGAATTCATTGTATCCTAAAAGTTTTTGGCATATATACTGATTAGCAAGATAGTGGGGGCAATTAAACTTTAAGGAAAGTGATATACATGTCTTGAATTTGTCATTAAAACCTCAATTTCTTAGACAAACTATCAAAAGTGTTTGTCATTTGTTTAAATTTCTGCAACCTTGTTCAAGTTTCTGCAACTTTAGTCATTTCTTGAGTATTACTCCTCATATAAACCCCTAGCATTCTCCAACAATCTTGAAGTTTAATTCGTTTTCATGGAGTCCACTCAAGAATTAGCCGTCAAAGTCATGAATCAAGACTTCATAAAGTTGGACAAACTTGATGGAATTGGCACCAACTTCAATCGATAGAAGGACAAGTTAATGTTCTTCCTCATTGCCTTGAGAGTTGCCTACATTCTCAATCCAGACCTTCCTAAAATTCCCCCTCCAAAGGAAGGAGACTTCAATGAAGTGAAGAAACAAAGGATGAAGTGTGAAGAAGATGAGATCATCTGCAGAGGACACATTCTCAACACTCTCTTGGATTCATATTGTGACATTTTCAAGGAGAGAAGAATCGAAGGAACATTTGGGTTGTGAGAATACTCCACTCAAAAGCAAGGAATATATAAGTTTCTTATTAAGAAATATTTTTCAGTTTAAACTTGATGATAGTTCTTCTTTTATGGATCAAATTCGTAATCTTCAAATCATTGTTTCAAAATTAAAAGAATATAGTGTTGAAATTTCTGAATCATTTCAAGTAGGAGCAATAATTGCTAAACTTCCATCTTCATGGAATGATTATCAAAAGAAATTGCTCCATGCTTCAGAAATTTTAACTATTCAAGTGTTTTGAAGCATTTGAGAATTGAAGAGAGTGCTAGGGTCCTACATAAGAAAGAAATGAAAAGTAACCCTAAAGTGAATTTGGTTGAAGAAAGGAAGAATAGTAATAAAAGGAAAAAACCAAATATTACTAGTTCTAGTAACAATAAGAAGAAAAATAGGAATTGCTACAATTGCGGTAAAAAAGGGCATTAGAAGGCCGAATGCAAAGTCAACAAGAAACAAAAGAAAAATGATGCTCCAAGTGCTAATCTTTTTGATGAGTGTGCAGATATTGTAGCAATGTTGACTCTAGGAACAGCAGTTGAACTTCATATGGCTGCACCAATATCATCAAAGAATTTGTGGTATGATTCTGGTGCTACAGTTTATGTTTGTAACGACAAGAATCAATTCAAGAATTTTGAAGTTCTTGAAGGACATGAAGTTGTCTTGTCAAATGGTGTGAGAGTCAAGGTTCATGGCAAAGGGGATGTGCATCTTCAATTCACATTCGCCAAAAAGTTGATTCTCACTAATGTACTTCATGTACCTGATGTAGTAAAGAATCTTGCATCTACCGGTGTACTCAATAAGAAAGGATTGAGGGATGTACTAGAGTCAAACAATGTAATATTGTCAAAGAATGGCGTATTTGTAGGAAAAGGTTACTCATGTAATGGCATGTTTAAACTGAGTATTAATAAAATGAATGTTAAGTTTGCTTACTTCTTTGGTTGATTCTTCTTATTTTCTTTGGCATGGTAGACTAGGACATGCCGATCATAAAGTGATAAGATATATGTTTAGGAATGAATTTATTTCTTGTAATGATTGTGAAAATAAGAAATGTGAAACCTATGTATAAGCTAAGATTACTAAGTTACCTTTTCCTAAGGCTGAAAGAAACATACAAATGCTTGACTTTAGTGCATTATGATGTGTGTGAATTTAATGGTATTCTAACAAAGAGTGGTGAATAAATACTTTGTTACTTTCATTGATGATTGCTCTAGGTTTTTGTATGTCTATCTAATGAAGAGTAAAGATGAAGTATTTAGTATGTTTAAGACATATAAATCTCTTGTAGAAAACCAATTAAATAGGAAAATTAAGATTTTGAGAAGTGATAGAGGTGGTGAATACTTTCCTCTAGAAGTTCATAAAATTTTGTGAAGATGATGGTATTATACACCAAACTAGTGCGCTATACACACCACAACAAAGTGGTCTAGTTGAGAGAAAAAAAATATAACTTTAAAAGACATGGTCAATGCCATGCTTTTAAGTTCTGGCTTACCAAAAAGCTTGTGGGGTGAAGCTTTATTGGCTGTGTGTCATTTACATAATCTTATTCCCTCTTTAAAGTCTAAAGTGTCTATATATGAAGTTTGGAAAGGTAGAAAACCAAACTTGTCATATTTAAGAGTTTAGGGTTATGTAGCTTACTATAGAGTTCTTGATAACAAAAAAACTGAATTGGAACCTAGAGCTCTCAAAAGTGTGCTTGTAGGCTATGCAGAAAACTCTAAGGCCTATAAATTGCTTGATCTTGATTCAAATGTAATAGTAGAGTTAAGGGATGTTGAATTCTTTAAGAATAAGTTTCTCAAAGTAGTGAATAGTAATCCATCACAAGAGCCAAATCATTCACAAAATACAGCTTCTAATAGTGGTATTAAAAGCAAAGAACTCGAGACTCCTAGTGAACCAAGAAGGAGTCTTAGACAAAGAAAAGAAAAACATCTTCCTTCTGACTTCATTTCCTCTCAAGCTATTGTCTTCTTTGTAGAAGGCAATAGGGATTCTCTACTTAATAAAACTCTGGTTTTATTTAGTGTAGAAAGATCCTAAGTCATACAGTGAGGCTATGAAGTCAAGGGCTGCTGCATTTTGAAAAGAGGCAGTAAATGATGAAATGAACTCAATATTATCTAATAATACTTAGGTTTTAGTTGATTTACCTCAAGGTTCAAAGACAATTAGCTGTAAATGGGTGTTTCCTAAGAAACTTGCCATTGATGGAACTATTTTGACTTACAAAGCAAGACTAGTGCCTAAAGGCTTTAGGCAAAAAGGAGTAGACTATTTTGATACTTATGTACCTGTAGCTAAAATTACGTTCGCTAGAGAACTTCTAGCATTAGCTTCTACTTATAGCCTACATGTATCTCAAATGGATGTTAAAATGGCTTTCTTGAATGGTGACTTAGATGAGAAGGTGTATATGGAACAACCAGAAGGCTTTGTGCTACCCAATAATGAAAATAAAATGTGTAAGCTAGTTAAGTTTTTATATGGTCCAAAACAAGCACCAAAACAATGGCATGAAAAGTTTAAATATGTTTTACTCTCTAGTAAATTTAGATGCAATAATGTTGATAAGTGCATTTATTCTAAGTTTACTAATGAGTACAATGTGATCATATGCCTATATGTGGATAACGTGCTCATTGTAAGTACTACTCTAAAAGGTGGAGTGAAAACTAAGAAGTATCTCTCTTCCAAATTCAAGATGAATGACATGGTGTAGATTAGGTGCGGCAAATATAAACAAACACACACAAATTAAGTAATAAAAACTAATTTCCCAACTAAACAACAAATGCATGGGTGTATTGTAGTAGTTGGAGTACTAGGTGTTGAATCTGACGAAGAATCAAATATGTTGCAACTACTAAGGTTTTATAACTAACTTTTATTATCTAAACATAAACAAATCAAAGAGTGATATGGGGTCCCTTTAATAGAATAGGTAAACGATTAAGAACTTTTGTAGAATTCAATGCAAAGAATCCTAGAACATAGAATCCACTAATGAATCATGCATGAATGACTTACTAAGTGTTACCTTGCTTTGTTTAGAATCCAATTTCATAAGTGTCAAAACTAGATCTCTCCATGAAATGACAAGATTTCAACTATTTTCATGATGAAACCTTATGAAAATATGAATTGTATTGATTCATTTAAGCATCTATTATTCTCATATGAGTAACTTAAGCATCACTTGTTCATTTTTCATTGTTACATGCATTTCTCAATGTCTAGTAGCAACTAAATGACTTGTTTAAGTTGGCCAAGCAAAAACAAGAGTTAAAACTTGTACAAGTAAACAAACACATGCAAACTTAGCAAGTTTTGATAATTTAAGTCATGCTTTTAGATTCATTAGCTTCATCTATATTCTAGATGAAGCTCTTAGTGAATCATGACTAGTGAAACAATTAAAAGTTCAATCTCAAAGCAAGAATTCATATCAACAAGTGAAACAAAGAGCAAAAGTTAAAAATTGCTCAATCAAAGTTGGGGCAAACTTCTCTTCTTATTCACCTTCAAAAGTTGAACTTACAAAAGATCTTTTACAATGTTCCTTACTATTCTATTGAAGGAGGCAGAGAATTCTACTAATTCTCTACCTAGTTTAATGTAAAACTAAAGCTAAAACCTATTTTCTTCTACCAAAACTTGTTACAATGTATTACAAATGACTTTTATCATAGACAAATATTCTTCAAATTATTTTCCAACTTCCAATAGCATTTAATGTATGAAAATGATGAAGATTTGTACGGAGATTTCTAAAATGGCATAAAAGTTTTCGTTTATGTTTTCAATGCAATCTCCAACTTGCAAAACCCTATCTTCATTTGAAAATGTCTACAAAAACAATTGAAAATGGTTGCCATGCTGCAAGCCCTAAATCTGCTGGCTGACCTTGATGGGTTCCATCCGCGGGTCAACTGACCCGATGATCCAACTCGCAATCACTTATTATGGTTCTCACTTAATTTTCTGATTTTCCTCATCTGTAATCCATATGTGCAGACCTTTTTCATGTATTTTCATATATTTTTGGTGTAGAATTAGGCCTTCAAATATTTGCATAATTTATTCTTCAAGTGTTTTTCTAAGGAATTTATCAACCTCACCCTTTGAATCATCTTTGATTTTGATTCTCCTTGATTTCAATTGATCCAAATTGAGTTAAAGTATGATGATCCTGCAAAAGTATATAAAAATTGTGCATTAATTTGCTTGAAATAACAATTTTGCCTCAAAACCTTAATTTTTGGATAAAAATCCTAATTGTAGAAAAAGTTAAAAAATGTGTCATTTGTAATCAAAATTAATATAAGAATACTTAAAATACATCTAAAATATATAACAAAACATATAATAATATTTGTAAATTTTATTACTTACCAATAAATATCTTGGTGAGGTAGATACTATCTTAGAGATCAAAGTTAGAAGGCATAGTGGGGGTTTTGCTCTTTCTCAATCACATTATGTTGAGAAAATATTGAAAAAATATAATCATCTAAATGTGAAAGAAGTTAGTACTCCCTTTGATCCTAACTTTAAGTTGTATGAAAATTCTAGCAATCAAATTGCTCAATTAGAGTATGCTAGTGTATTTGGGAGCTTAATATATGCAATGAGTTGCACTAGGCCAGATATTTCATACTCGGTTTGTAGACTAACTAGATATACTAAAAATCCTGGTAGAGATCACTGGAAAGCTGTAACAAGAGGTCTTGGTTACCTTAAAAAGACTAAGGATTTGAGACTCTTATATAATTGCTTTCCTAGTGTTCTTGAAGGTTATTCAGATGCCTAGTTGGATTACTAGCATTAGTGATCAAAAGCCAACAAATGGTTGGGTATTTATGCTTGGTGGTGGAGTTGTTTCTTGGGCATCAAAGAAACAAATGGTGATTACTTACTCAACTATGGAAGCAGAGTTTATAGCACTATCTTTAGCTTGTAAAAAGGCAGAGTGGTAGAGAAATATGTTATTGGACATAGATCTTTGGCCTAGACCGATGCTATCTATAACAATATATTGTGATAGTAAAGCTACTATGTCGAGAGCATTGAATAAAGTGCACAATGGTAAGTTTAGTCATATAAGTTTGAGGCATGCATTTATTAGAGAAATGCTTTGCTAATGATATTGTCAATATTGTATTTGTAAGGTCACATAAAAACTTAGCAGATCTGTTGACTAAAACTCTAGCAAGAGATTTAGTGAGCTTGACAACATGTGAAATGGGATTAAACCCTTAAATTAAAACCACAAGCAATGGTAAACCAACCTTCTTCTAGTAAACCAATGGAATATGTATGAATAAACACAAATCGGATGAATTGAAGCTGAAGGACTAGCAAAATCAAAGTTGATTCAAGCTGTGTCATTTTATCAATTAAACTTGGCAATTTTCGAAATAATTTTTTCTTCATCAATTTTACCAAGCAATTTATGATTCAAATGGTGGAAAAATGTTTCAAAGGGCATGGAAGGAATAACTAAAAATTGAAAGAGCAAAAGAATCAAAGAAAAGTGATCCGAGGGTCAGATCCGCGGGTTGCTTACCCACGGATCCTACCCTCAATTGGCCCTGCTTGTAGAATTTCAGTGATGCGATCCTCCCTGAGACCCCTCATTAATCACCTAACGAAACTTTTATGAAGAATGTAATCCACAGGACAACCCTTCCCAAAGGATCGTTCTTGGGTATCTAAAAGCAACCTAACCCCAATTCTACCCAAGAATTGAAACGAGATTGATAAAGGATCCTAAATCCTAACCTCACACGTTGGTTTGAACTCAAGGATATCGAAAGAACTCACGAATCACTCATAGAATTCACAAGTCTCACAAAGAGAACCAAAGAGAGAAAAACTTCACAAAGTTGTATTCAACATCAATGTTATATCTAAAACAATGATAGAAATTAGCGTTATATAGGCCAAAACACCCTAAACAACTGATATGGAAAGTAACTAGTCTATTACAAATGAAAAACTAAGTAAACAAGCATAAAACAAAAGAAATCATACAGTTTCGGATAAAGGCCGTAGCCTAGGCCGTGGCACGGCCTTCCTCATAGCCTTAATCAAAAGGTTTGGTAATGCTAAGCCACAGGCATCCTGAAGCGAGATGCGGTCATGTCTCACCTTTCACTGCCCACGGCACATCACCAGCCATCATCTTTGGCTTCTTCTGCTTCCCAGCTGCTAGTGGACTCTTCCACATCTTTGATGGCCTCTTCCTCCAGCCCTTTTTGTTCATTCTTGATGCTTCTAAGCCTTCATTAAGGGTTGGCAAAGGCCTCTGCTTGGATGATGCTCTTGAAACAATATAAATGCATTTATCAACTTGAGTTTTGGCTTTTAGGATCGTATCATTCCTCTTCTCTTCAAGAAGATTCTTAGGATCGTATCATTCCTTTTCTCTTCAAGAAGATTCGTTCTCGAATCTTGCTTCTTTATGACTCTAACTGAGGGAACATCATGTACCTACACAGATAAAATATGTGGAAGAGAAGAATGAGAATTAGTAAGATCTTTCTTCACCGTCTTCTTCTTCCCCTTCACAACCTCAAGCTTCTTGAATAGCTTCACATAGTCCCTATGAGCTTTCAACGGTGTCAATGGCACAATTGTGATGTCCTTTCCATGCCAAGTGAACAAGTACTGATTGCGGAACCCATCATACATCACCTTGCGATCAAATTGCTATGGAGGCCCCAGTAGTCGTGACATGCCCCCATAGGCGCCATATCACATAAAATCTTATCTTTGTAGGCTCCAATAGTGAACTCGACCTCGACTTTGTCAGGTTCACAGCTAATAAAAGAAAATAAAAGAAGCCATAGTGAAAGTTTGTGGATGTGCAACAGTAGAAAACAACAATTTTGTGCCCAACTTACTCCACAATGTGCGCCAAAAGTGACTAAGGAATTTAACATCACGATCACTCACAATTGTTCTTGGCATGCCATGCAAACGTACAATTTCTTTAAAGAACAAGTCAGCAATATGTGTAGCATCATTGGTTTTAGCACATGCAAAGTCCATAGATATGTCTACCCAAGGTTGATGAGGGACGGGTAGAGGAGAATATAAACCATGTGGTTTAACCTTTGACTTTGCTTGCCTACATGCAATGCATTTATCACACACAAATTGAACATCATGTTGCATGTTTGGCCAATAAAAATGCTCATTTAAAACATACAAAGTCTTTTGAATTCCAAAGTGTCCTATAACACCTCCTCCATGTGTTTTCCTAACAAGTAATTCACGAAAAGAACAATTAGGCACACACAATTTATTACCTTTAAACAAATAACCATCATGCCTAAAGTATCCCTCATGAGCTCGTTTTTCACAAAGTTTCCAAAGATGAGAAAAATCAGCATCATTCTCATACAAGCCCTTAACAAGTTCAAAACCAAGCAATTTAGCATGTAAAGTGGTAAGAAGAGTATACCTCCTCTGAGAGTGCATCAGTTACAATGTTCTCCTTACCTTGCTTGTATTTGATGATGTAGGGAAAAGTCTCAATAAATTCTAACCACTTAGCATGCCTTTTATTCAATTTACCTTGAGACTTCAAGAACTTCAAGCTTTCGTGGTCAGAATGAATGACAAATTCCCTAGGTAGCAAGTAGTGTTGCCATGTTTGCAAGGTCCTCACCAATGCGTAGAGCTCTTTATCATAAGTTGGATAATTCAATGTTGCACCTTGCAATTTCTCACTAAAGTAAGCAATAGGCTTCGATTCTTGCATAAGTACAGCACCAATTCCAACTCCAGAAGCATCACACTCTACTTCAAACACCTTGTCAAAATTTGGCAAACCTAACAAAGGAGCATGAGTTAGTTTTTCCTTTAATAAATTAAAAGCTTCTTCATGCTTACCTTCCCACTTAAACACTACATTCTTCTTGACAAGTTCATTAAGAGGTGCAGCAATAGTGCTAAAATTACGCACAAACCTCCTATAAAAACTTGCAAGACCATGAAAAGATCTCACCTCGTTTGCATTAGTGGGAGTCGGCCAATCTCTTATCGCTTGTACCTTGGAGTCGTCCACCTTAATGCCTTGTGAACTTACTACAAAACCAAGAAAAACCACAGACTTCCATGCAAAAGGTACACTTAGACAAATTAGCATATAGTTGATTTTCCCTAAGAACAAGAAAGACTTCATGCAAATGATTAACATGCTCTTCTAGGGACTTACTATACACTAGGATATCATCAAAATATACTACTACAAATTTACCGATGAAAGAACGAAATACATGATTCATAAGACGCATAAAGGTACTAGGAGCATTAGTTAATCCAAAAGGCATAACTAACCACTCATATAACCCATACTTAGTCTTAAAAGCAGTTTTCCATTCATCCCCTTCTTTCATTCTAATTTGGTAGTAGCCACTTTTAAGATCAATTTTTGAAAAGATAGTAGAACCATACAACTCATCTAGCATGTCATCTAATCTAGGAATAGGATGACGATACTTTACCATTATTTTATTGACGGCTCTACAATCCACACACATCCTCCACGTACCATCTTTCTTTGGAACAAGTATCACGGGTACGGAGCATGGACTTAGGCTCTCTCGAACAAAGCCTTTATCAACGAGCTTCATCCACTTGGCGTTGAATTTCCTTTGTTTCCTCAGGATTTGCTCGATATGCAGGGCGATTTGGAATACTTGCACCAGGTATGAAGTCAATTTGGTGCTCAATACCCCTCAATGGTGGCAAGCCACGTGGTATTTCTTCAGGGAATAAGTCCTTAAAATCCTGTAGTAAAGAAACAACCACACTAGGAAGAGAATGATCAATATCATTAATGGAAAAGAAAACATCTTTGTACAAAACTATAAGCACTTGTTGCTTAGCTATCAACACTTCTTCAATTTCACTCTTGGTAGCATAAGCATTAACTCTTTGTCTTTCTTTTCCCTCATTCTCTTTTCTCTCTTTCTTTCCTCTCTCGGCCCTTACCATTGGTAAGTCCGACTCACTCTTTTCATCCCTTTTGCTTATTTCCTTCTTTGTTGCTCGATTGACCCTCTCTAGTTTTGAAATCTTTTGCAATTCTTACTTGGTCAGCATGAGCATCAATAGGTGACAAAGGATTAAGAGAGACTTTCTTACCATTCCACATAAACGAGTACTTGTTAAGGTAACCATCATGTTGTACCTTTCGATCAAATTGCCAAGGACGTCCAAGAAGTATGTGACATGCTTGCATAGGTACAATATCACACCATACCTCATCCTTATACTTACCAATAGAGAATGGCACAAGTACTTGTCTAGTCACCTTCATGTCCTCAGTATCAGCAAGCCAATGCAATTTGTAGGGTTTTGGATGCTTTATAGACTCCAATCCAAGCTTATCTACAAACAAAGTTGAAGCAACATTAGTACAACTTCCACTATCAATAATCAAATTGCATACCTTATTGAAGACAGTGCATCGAGTATGGAAGAGATTTTCCCTTTGAATATGCTCATCGTCCCCCTTAGGTTGCACACTTAAGGCTCGCCTTGTGATAAGTGTATCTCCATGATCAGCATCATAAGCTTTCTCAGAATCACTTTCTCCTTCCAATGGTGGCATCTCATCATCATCACTAGAAGTTATACTTGCCACATCTCCATCGTCCATTATAACCATAGCCCTTTTGTTTGGACAATTTGAAGCCATGTGTCCAAAACCTTGGCACCTAAAGCATCGAACATCCCTCATTCGTGTGGAATTTTCTCCCTTAGGCTTTGATTGAGGTCTAGAGGTTGATACCTCTTGCTTGTTCTTCACTGAACTCCCTTGCTTGTGGAGCAACTCGATTTTCTCTAAATTGTGGAAAAGATCGATCCTCCCTAGAAGCTTGAAAACCACGCCTTTCACTTGTTCGGTTTTCTCTCCATTGAGCTCGATTAGTGTTGCTCATGGATGCCCTTGCCTTGCGTGATTTAAGTTGCCTCTCTATCTTGATAGCCTTCTCTACAAGATCACCAATCTCCAAGTAATGTTGAAGCTCCAAGACTTCTCTAATCTCGGCATTGAGTCCAGCAATAAATCGTGACATTAACTGCCTCTCCCTCTTCCCTAATATCAGCTCGGATCATGAGCATCTCCATCTCCTTGTAGTATTCATCCACCGTCATTGATCCTTGCCTTAGGAATTGTAGACGTTGATGTAGGTCACGAGAGTAGTAGCTCGGCACAAATCTCTTCTTCATGATTGCTTTCATCTCTCTCCATGTCCTCACGGGCTCAGCATCACATCTTCTCCTATCCTTCACAAGTTGATCCCACCAAACACTAGCATAATCAGTAAATTCAACTGCAGCTAATTGTACCTTTTTCTCCTCGGAAGTAGTTGTGGCAGTTGAATACGTGCTCTACTTTGCGTTCCCATTCAAGGTACGCCTCAGGATCAAGCTTTCCTTGGAATGGAGGTATCTTCATTTTGATGCTTCCAAGATTGCTATCTTGTTGGTTGCGCACCCTCCTTCCTTTGCGTGAGATAATCTCTTCATAATCTGAATCGTAATCCTCTTGCTCTTCTTCAATGGTCGGATTAGTGAACACCCTTGCTTTCCCCTTCACGGATGACTCTACATCATCCATGCGTGTATGGATCCTCCTAAAGTCCTCTTGCATGGTTCTCAACAAGGTCTCAATATCCTTAAGCTTTTGGTCAACTTGCTCGGCCATAACTACAAAGAAAATCCTGCAAAAAACAAGTTAGTAACAATAACAATAAAGGAAATTGCCTTACTTCTCTCCCTTAGTGTATACACTCGTTCCCTCGTGTATCACTCAAGTTGTTGGCTTTTTCCCTCTAGTGAGCTCACCACTAAGCCTTTTTCCACTCTTGAGATGCTTTCTTGTAGGCTCTTAGATAAAAACCTGCTCAATCAATCTCACCAAGACCTTATAGCAACTCAAACACAAGAATAAATATGAGAGTAATCAATGTGGAAAGCTTAGAGTAGGGTTTGATCAAGAGAAGTCCAAGAAAAGACGAAAAAGACAAGATTTGACTCAAGAAATACACAATTTGGAAACCCTAATGTGTGGTATTCTTGTATGTAAAATCTTGATTTTCAAAGTTTTCTTGAAAGAAAATAGTGTTTCTTGTGTAAAAAGCAAAGTTTTTCAAGATTTCCTAATGAAGATAGGATCCACAAACCCTAGTTCGATTAAGTTTCTTGCACCACTTTCCTAAAAATTCCAACACAACAATACTTAGCACAATTAGGAAACCAAACAACAGCTATAAAATAGAAAAATTCCAGCCCAAAATCAATAAGGAAACAAGCTGGACGTTTAGATCACTTAAGGAAACCACCAGCACATGCACAAGCCTCACCGATTAGGAAACAAGGATCTTTGACCAAATCCCTTTGGATTTCCTTATTCCCTTCCTAACGGCTCTCCTTCCCCCTTTAAGACTAGGTTTGATTTGCTTATTTAAACAACAAAGCAGCCCTAATTCTCCTCTTTTGGTCGTTCAACAAGCTGGAAAAATTAAGAAAAATCGCAGGTAACAAGCAGCCAAAATTCCAGCACCAAAATTTCAATGAATATGCAAGAATCAAGTTCAAGAACTTGTTCCTACAAGAGAAACGTCCAAGAGGTGTTCAAGAACTTCCAAAATCAGTCTTAAATCTTCAGAAATTCGTGCAAGATTTCCAAGAAGCAAGCCAAACAATTCCAGATTCAAGACAACTTGCAACAACTTCAAGAAAACACCAAGACAGCTTTCAAGAACTTCAAGAACTCAACTAGTAAGTTCAAGAATTTCAAGAATTGTACTTCAAAACACTAAGAAACCTTCAAGAACAATTGAATAAATGTTTTGCACGGCTCTTTAAACCTGGTGCAGCCTCTTGTACTCAATTCTTTCTTTATTTTTCTTTGTGCTTTGGCTCTTAAACTTCAGCACGCCTCTTTCCCTTTTTTTCTGTTTCTTTTTCTGTTTTTTTTTTTTGTCCAAGAACAATTCAAGAAACAACCAAAACAACTTCAAACCTTCAAGAAACTGAATCCGTGTGCTAGGTGCAAGAAAGATTCTTTTTCTTGAAAAAGTTTTTTGACATAAGAACAATCAAGAAAACAATAAAAACAGTCAAGATTTCAAAAAAATACCACACAAAACCCTAGAATTCTTGATTGGAAACAACCAAGAACAACTCTAAAACCCTAGGACTCTTCAAGAATCACGATTAAACAACAAAAAGACACACGAATAGATAAGAAACAAAGCTGGACAGAAACAAAATTACGAAGAACAAGACACGATCACAAGGAACAAGAAACAAAAACACAAGTTGTTTGACGAGGCACGAAGCACTTGACAAAACAACAAATTAAAAGCAATTAAAAGAGGGATATATCCGATTTTTCTAAGGAAAAATTCGGATTGAATAAACCTGGAAAATCAAGAACCAAGGCTCTGATACCAATTGATGTGCGCAAGGGTAGCGAGATTGCCAAGACCGCTTGATGAATCCAAGTTGTATGCTTCGAACCCTTCTCCAACGAAGAACTAAGTTCTAAAACTCTAATTTAGGACCAATGTGAGCGAGTTCAATATGCCTAAACTAAAGTTCTAAAGACTTGATCAAACGCGAAAGAATGAACTCTAAGCTAGGGTTTGGGTCGCCACAAGGATAACTTGATAAGACCAAGAGTAGTTCTATTCCAAGAACCAAGAAAACTCTCAATTGAGCTCTCAAACACACGAAATTATTCTGAAAATTCTTGTTAAAATTCGTAATAGTAAAAAGGCCTATAAATAGGCTTACAAGATAGTTCTAGAACTTCAAGTCTTTAAACAACTACCAAAAACTAATACTTGACTAAATAGAATTCTTAACTAAAACAACTTTGAAACACTAAGGAAACTACTCAAATAGCAACTAGAGTTCTAGAACTTAATTAAAAACAATAAGGAAACAATAACTTAAAGGCCTCATGGGCTGGCCGAATGCTCTTCATGAGCTTGGTCGTCCATCTCAATCCAAGATTGGGCTTCAATCTTCATGGCTACTTTGGACAGCTTCATGATCATTTTCTTCAACCATAATCACGTTTACAAGTATTGGTGATGGTGAATTATTGGCCCAAGCAATCTCTTTCTCATGCAAGTCCATAATCAATCCATGCAATGCTTCCTTCATTCTCCTTGATCTAGCACGCGTCATTGGTCCATCTAAGCCTTGCAAAGGATCCTTGGTACTTGTCATCTTCGATTCATGCATAGAGTCTCCTTGATCCATTCTCTAGTGGTGGTAACTTCTCATCATTTGAAGAAACACTCTCTATGCCTCCTCCATTTAACACAATCATAGTCCTAGTGTTAGGACACTGAAATGCCACATGACCACATCCCTGGCACTTGAAGCACTGGATGTCACGTGTCCTCATAAGTGCCTTCATATGCCCTTTGCCGTCACCTGTGCTCTCTTTTGGCCTGACAACGTCTCTTGGCCTCATGTCACCTTGATCCTTTCGTCCTATGGACGGTCTATCCTGCCATCTTGACCTCCCATTGGAGGAGCCTGTACCATCTTTCCTCCTAGCCTTGAGCTGCTTCTTCACTATCTCAGCTTTTTGAATCAGGTCATCAATGTCCATATAAGATTGCAACTCCACCTTGTCTCGGATATCTTGATTTAGACCAACTAGGAATCTAGTCATTGTAGCGTCACGGTCTTCTACTACATTGGCACGAATCATTGCCAACTCCATATATTTGTAGTAATCATCCACTGTACGACCACCTTGTGACATGGACTGTAGCCTCGAGTGCAGCTCTCTGTAGTAGTGGTTAGGTACGAACCTCTTCCGCATGATTGTCTTTATTTCTTCCCATGTGCGGACAGGTTGCTTTCCATTTCTTCTCCTAGTAGTAGCCAACTGGTCCCACCAAACACTTGCGTAGTCTGAAAACTCCACATCAGCTAGTTTTACCTTTTTCTCCTCAGAGTAATGGTGATAATCAAATACGTGCTCCATCTTTTGCTTCCACTCTAGGTAGAGCTCTAGATCACTCCGACCTTGGAAGTTAAGAATCTTTATTTTAATGCTCCCAATGTTGTTATCATGAGCTTACTCTCCTCTTCTAGGCCTCTTGTCAGCCTGCAATTCATCATTGGATCCTTCTGAGTCTGAGATTGGAGACCTTCTTCGGCGGATTCTATGGCTACTCCTTAACCTAGAGTGTGAATGACCTTACCTCTCCAGTCACTCACACATAGCTTCCATGGTCTATCTCATACCCTGAATGCTAGCATTCATTGTCTCAACAAAGTCCCTAAGGTCAAAAGCCTTAGATTCTCCCTTGTTAGACATGATGAATTTTGAGCAAACAAATAAATTTAATGACAAAAAATGAGTAAAGATTCGACTAAGGTAGAAATTTCTATGAAGAGAACACTACCCAATATTAACACTCATAACCTAAGACAAGAATTTGACAGACAAAATTTTGGATGAACAGTAACTTGGGATGAACAGTACTTATAAATAGTACTGACGAACGGTGCGCTACAGTAACGATGAACAGTGACGCATTTTTTTAAAACAATGGGATGAGACTTTTGATGATTTTTGTTAATGAATAGTGAATAAATCACCAATAATCAATAAACCAATCAACAAAGAGGCAAAAGACACGAACTTTTTAACATTTCTAGATGCCCTAAAACAAGGATGGCACAAAAGACACGAAATAGCAGCAAAATTTCACCAAAAATTGCAGCAATTTGTGAAAGAAATTAATAGGGTGGTAAGAATTTGAACAAAAAAAAAAGCCAATTTCGTGTAACAACAAAGGAACATACCAAATAAGGCAAAAATAGAAACCCTAAGCACAAAATCAACCAAGAATATGAAGCAAAGTAGAGGTACTGCAAAAATTTAAGACAAAAATAAAAAAAGAGATATATCCAATCTCAAAGAATTGAAATCCAAGAGATGGATTGAATACACCTGATACCAAGAACCCAGAAGCTCTGATATCAATTGATGCGATTCACCCCGAGACCCCTTGTTAATCACTTAACGGGAACTTTCATGAAGAACGCAATTCACAGGAAAACCCTCCTAAAGGATCGTTCTTGTGTATCTAAAAACAACCTAACCCCAATTCTATCCAAGAATTGAAACGAGATTAATAAAGGATTCCAAACCCTAATTCCACACGTTGGTTAAAACTCAAAGATATCGAAAGAACTCGCGAATCACTCGTAGAATTCACAAGTCTTACAAAGAGAACCAAAGAGGGAAAAACCTCACAAAGTTTTATTCAACATTAGCATTATATCTAAAACAATGATAGAAATTAGCGTTATATAGACAAAAACACCCTAAACAACTGCTATGAAAAGTAACTAGTCTATTACAAGTGAAAAACTAAGTAAAAATGCGTAAAACAAAAGAAATCGTAAAGTTTCGGACGAAGGCCGTGGCCTAGGCCGCGGCACGGCCTTCCTCACGGCTTTGATCAGAAGGTTTTGCAATGCTGAGCCATGGATATCCTAAAGCGAGCCGCGGCCACGTCTTACCTTTCACTACCCACAGCTCACCACCAGCCATCATTTTTGGCTTCTTCTGCTTCCCAGCTGCCAGTGTACTCTTCTTCATCTTTGATGGCCTCTTCCTCCAGCCCTTTTTATTCATTCTTGATGCTTCTAAGCCTCCATTAAAGGTTGGCAAAGGTCTCCGCTTCGATGATGCTCTTGAAACAATATGAATGCATTTATTAACTTGATCTTTAGCTTCTAGGATCGTATTATTTGGCTCTTGCAATTTGCAACTTGTTCACATAATTTTTGTAGAGAATTCAAACGTCCAGCTTCATTTGCACTGCTCTAGGGGAATATTACAAAGTTCAAGGTAAGATTTTTCATGATTTGGAATCAAAATTCATCATCATGTTTTCAATTTGGACAATGACTTGAGTTAGGGTTTTTTCTATAAATACATGCCTTTGTAGTTCATGTAAGACGTGCTTGGTTTTGTGCTTGAAAGAGTACAAACTATAACTTGGTAGGAGGAGCACTCCTTATAAATACTTAGAGTAGATTTTTTTTCTTAGTTTTGTAGTAGGCAAAGTCATAACCTTGTAACAAGACTTTAGAGGAACTACTTTGTATTCAACATGTTTGATGAAATGCAAGGACAAGTTTTGGAGCCAAGTTCATCCACCAAATGAGCAACTCTAACTTTATTCCTTCTAGTATCATTCATGCATGCATGTTTACATTTATTTATGTGCTTAATATTACCTTTATCATGTTGAACTAAGTTGATTCCTACTTGATTTATGATGAAACTCTAATATGTTTGAATTGGTTTATGGCCTATGTAGACACCAAATTTTGACACATTTTTTGTAAAAATGTGTGTGTTACTTTATTTTAGGGGGGATATTTTTCATTTTTCGGGGGTCAATTACAGTTTTCATGCAATTTATGACTAGTTCGTCACGTCAGGGGCAAAATGGTAATTTCACCACTTAAATATTATTCTATTTTTGTTTTATTTCCTAAATACATAATTTTACTATTTTTATCATTATTTATGATTTTAATGATTTTTGGAAGTCATTCATTATTTATTTAAAATTTTAGTATTTTAAACTTAATGACACGTTTACCAATGCACTCTTTTTACAAGAATTTTCAAGTGAAAAATTTCATATGTGCATTTTTTGTATTCATAAATCTTCTGTCAAAATTACATAATTTTTGGAGGTCATTTAAGTATTTATTTAATTTTTGTCTTTTTTGTTTGTTAAGGGCACATTACCCAAGAATGCATATATGTTAAAATTTTTGAGTGAAAATTTTAGTATACATATTTTGTGGGATAATATATTTTGTGTAAAAATTTTGTGATTTTTAATGGTCATTTAGTATTATTTTTCTTTTCATAATTTTGTCACATATGACACGTATTCAAATATGTTCTTATTATTAGAATTTTCATATCAAAAAATTTTATACATGCATTTTATGAATTTATAGATTTTTTATAAAATTTTCATAATTTTTCAACACTATTTACTATTTATTTAGATTTTTCATTAAAAAAAAAGAAAAAAGCTGCAACAGCAGCTGTAGTGCTTTTGCAGCTGTTGCACGCAGCCAGCAGAGAAATCAAACCAAACCTCCTGCAAAAGATGAATTTTGAGGGGATTTTGGATGAATTTTCTTCTTTTTCACCTTGACACACCCGCACAAAAAACCAGCATTAAAAGAACAAGCCAATAGCCTGCAGCCAGGCCATTCCATCAACCTCACTGGACGGTCGGAGCTCCAACAGTCAACATCAGCAGCACTCGTCCATTTCCTCCAGCCGCTGGTAGCAGCCCCTTCACCGCCATCTTTATCTCTAGGCCGAGAGGTAAGTCCTTCGAATTCTCTTCCGGTTAATTCAAACCCATTTTATCAGTGTATGCTTGATTGGTTTATGATGATGTTACCTGTGGATATTAAAGATTTTGTGGCATGATTTTGAACTTAACGAAAAGAAAAGAACCGAGGAGAGAACCAATGAGAAAGAGAGACAGACCGAGAGAGAGAGTGAAAAATTGAAGAAAAGAGAAGCCAAAGAGTGAGAGTGAGCGAGCCGAGGAGAATAGATAAAACTGAAGAGAAGAGAAGCTGAGGAGAATAGATAAAACTGAAGAGAAGAGAAGTCGAGGAGAGTGATTAAAAAAAAAACCGAAGAGAGTGATTAGGAGAAAAACTGAAGAGAGTGAGAGAGAGTGAGCCGAGAAGAAGAGAGTGATTGGGAGAAAAACTGAAGAGAGTGAGAGAGAGTGAGCCGAGAAGAAGAGAGTGATTGGGAGAAAAACTGAAGAGAGAAGAGAGAGGGCGAGCCGAAGGGAGAAAAGCCGAAGAGAAAAATTCAGAGAGAGAGAGTGAGCCGAGGAGAAAAAACCGAAGAGAGTGAGAGAGCAAGGTGAGAGAGAAAAGCCCAAGAGAGAAAAATCCAAAGAGAGAGTGAGCCAAGGAGAAAAAACCGAAGAGAGAGAGAGAGAGCAAGCCGAAGAGAGAAAAATCGAAGAGAGTGAGAGAGCAAGTCGAAGAGAGAAAAACCGAAGAGAGTGAGAGAGAGCGAGCCGAGGAGAAAAACCGAAGAGAGTGTGTGAGAGAGCAAGCCAAAGAGAGAAAAACCGAAGAGTGAGAGAGAGCGAGCCAAGCAGAATAAAAACCGAAGTGAGTAAGAGAAAAATCCGAAGAGTGGGAATCCAAAGAGAGGGGCCGAAGAGAGAAAAATCCGAAGAGAGGGGCAAAAGAGAGAAAATCCCAGGAGAAGGGCCGAAGAGAGAAAAATCCGAGGAGAAAGACTAAAGAGGATAGGCCGAGGAGAAAGAGGAACCGAAGAGGGACAGAGGCTGACGAGAGAGAGCCGGAAAGGCAGAGAGAAGAAAAAGAAAAATCGTGGTCAAAACTTAATTTTACTTTAGTTATTTATTTTTATTATTATTTTCATCAGATTATATTTATTTACATTTTGCCCCCTTAGGTTCTTAATTGTTTAATTATGCCCTTCAATACTTTAGTTTACTTCATTTAAATCCCTATTTACTTTAATTTACTCCCTAGAATTTGTAGTTCTTATCAATTATGTCCAAATTAATTGCGATATGGCCAATATGTCTGGAAATTACAATTTTGTACCCCTAAGTTTGCTGAAATTACGAATTTGTCCTTAAATATTTCTGAAATTATGTTTTTGCCCCCCTAGGTTTGCTCTAGTTCACCTTTTTACCCCCCATGCATTGCTGGAATTGTATTTTTGACCATAGAATATTGCTAGAATTGTATTTTAGCCCTTGAATGTTGCTGAAAGTTGTAAATTTGGTCCTTCATGTTGCTGAAAATTGCATTTTTGCCCCCCAACCTTATTGTAATTTTATTTTTGTCATTATACTTGCTGAAATTTTATTCTAAGTCCCTAACTTTGCTGGAATTTATTGTTTAATCCCCCAAACTTGCTGGAATTTATTGTTTCACCCCTCATACTTGCAGGAATTTTATTCTAAGTCCCCTAGCTTTGCTCAAACTTTACATTTTATCCCCAATTTTAAGTATTTCATATTTTTATACTTTAAATAGTGGTACCTTGACATGTTTGTTGATTTTATTAGCAATTGGTATCGAGTTTACGAATGGGAGGTACCTCTATTACCCTTTTTATTTCTCTTTATGTGCTCATATGTGCTTCTATGTTTTTTTTTATGTGTTTCTTTTTATGTATTTTTAAGTGTTTATTACTTCATTTATATGTGAGTATTTATTTATGTTATGTTAGCTATTTGAGTTTAATTCTAATTATTCAAGGGAACGTAATAGATAGTTAATATTTCATTTAGTAAAATTTTGTATTTAGATAGTTAATGTAATAGATAGTTTATATTTTATCCATTTAACAAAAGCCCATGTATTTTAGATAGAAAATGTAATAGATAGGTTAGATAGGTTATCATTTATTTTCTCTTTCTATTTTTAGATTGTAATTAGACTTCCCCGGTGTAATAGTTAGGGCTTTTTGTGTGCTATGTGTGCTATGTGCTTATGTGTTTTATCCGCTTTCCCTAGGATTTTGCATCTAGAATATTATGCTTGTGTGCTATGTGCTCCTATGTGCTACTATCTGCTTTTATATGATTATTGCATTAACTTGTGCTTTATTTACTTAATTGCTTTATTATTCTATATGTGTATCGTCACCACACTAGTCCAACGTTAGTTGTGGTTAATTACGATTCCTTCGTTAGTCCAACGCTAGCGGAGAATTTCTAGAAAATAAGCTAGGTCAATGTTAAGCCTTTAGGTCATTTTTAGTATTAGAATCATTTCTCGTGTGCATTTCATGACATTTCACACACATTTTATCTTTTTTAGGCCTTTTCCATTTTTCTCTGATTTTTGTATATACTTTATCAATTATTATCTATCTTAAACAAATGTTTAGTGCATAACATTTAGACTCCACTACACATAGAATCTTAAGTCATTTGTATGATTTTGTGACTAAGAAATGGTCATCTACTTACGTGGGAAGCAGTGGCGTACATGCCGTTCCCCTCTCCGTGAGTAGGAATAGCTAGTCACGAGTCTATTAGTTCTCCGTACCCGTTATGTTGCATCCCCACTTTCTTTGTTCACTTACTATCTATATTTTCATTTTTCTTTTCTTTTGCACTCCATTTAGCATCTATACTCGTGACTCCATCGAGATCTAGAATCGGGTTTTGCAATCAATGCGATAATCCCAACCAAACCTCAATGGAATATTTTGTCCCTTAACGATATCTATTTTTAGGACTAGACTTGCATTCATATAGTTGCATCCAAATGTGATAAAATCTTAGAGTTATATTAGGAAAATTTAGACTAAACCTCGCAACTAATTTCGGCTAGGTTGAAAGGGTGCCTTAGGCGCGAGCCTTTGCCTTCCCTTTCTTCAACTGTGACTCCCGAACCTTTTTCTCTTGTTTTCAAAGACCTGGAGTTGTCTAAAAGGGTTTTTATTGTTTTCTTACATTTTTTTTCTCAAAAATCATTTTCTAAATAAATCATTCTTGATTTTCTTACCTTTTATAAAATATTTTCTGGTGACTTGGTACACCAAAACTCAATACCAAGTGGCGACTCCCTTTTCACTAAAAACCTTTTTTAGACTCTATTTTCGGGCCCAAAAACCGTTGCATTTTCAAAGTCCCATTTTAGGCCCTTTTTCTTTTGTTTTAAAAAATAAAGCATCTCTAAAAATCACATCTATTGTCAAACTTTTTGTAAATTATTTTCTAAAAAATAGTTTACTAAAAACCTACATTCTTTTCTCAACACAACACCCATTTAATCCTTCCTTTTCCCATCTTCCTTAGAAAAAAAAAATGGGGCGCGACAGCCTATTTCCTCTTGTTTATTCATTTACTTGGTCTTTAATACTTGTTGTTAATTAGTTACCAACTTCAAGTCATCTAGTTATTATTTGACAAAGAGATTTGCACTTAATAATAGAAAGAGTAAATGGAACTTATGTTGAATTTCAAAAGAATAGTGATTCACATGGGTGGATTAAGGTTTAAAGCCGCAATTCATGAGTTCAATGAACTAATGCATGCTAAACTTTACCACGAGAGTAGGAAAGCTCATGTATTAGTAGTCTTCCATTCATAGAGAGACATAGTTTGGAGTAAAAATAGAATTGAATCCTAAACATGGATAAAAATCATCATGGCCATAAGCTAAGCTTTCATATTTGGTGGATTCTTAAACCTAGTCTACTTTGTTTAACTAGTTTCTTCATATTTTGTTTACTTGAATTTGATTTTTTCTATCATTTTCTACCTCCCAAAATTTGATTATCTAGATAATTAAGCAAGTTAGTAGCTTTGGTAATTGCTAGTTCATGTTTTCTCATGTGTTCAACACTATTACTCGTCACAACTATAATTGACTCATGTACTTGCAAAATGAGTATTAGGTTATAAATTTTATTACTTGTTTGTGTAGTTTTAAGTGGATTTATAGCTATATTTTGATATAACATAAATTCATAATCAAGTTTTTGGCGCCATTGTTTGGAAAATAAAGAAATTTTGCCAATATCAAGGCAAATACAAGCTTTATTAGTCTGGACGTTTTTGTTTTTTCCTGTTTTGATATCTTGTATTTGGTGTTTTGTAGGTACCTTTAGAATCAAAAGTGAAAGAACGTGAAAACAAGCTAAAGTTGGTTCAAGTATTTAATCGAATACATGCAAAGAAATTCTTATTTGAACAAATATTGGCCTTATAATGAATACAAGTTAAGTATTCATGAAGGTATATCTTTTAGTAATGAGTTACAAATGTTAAAATCACAATTGGATACATTGGAAGGCATGCTAATTAATAGATTTGATCATGATTCTAGTATAAATGTTTCTTGTTGTACTATTTGTGGAGGTAATTGATTGTGAGTTTAGGTTATATCAAAATATAGCAATAAATCCACTTCAAAAAACACAAACAAGTAATAAAATTTATAACCTAATACTCATTCTGCAAGTGCACAAGTCAATTGTAGTTGTGATGAGTATTAGAGTCGATCCCATAAGGAAACGTGAACTAGCAACTACCAAAGCTACTAACTTGCTTTATTATATAAACTCTCAAACTTGAAGGTTGTGAAAATGGTAGGAAAATCAATTTCAAGTAACAAAATATGAAGAAACTAGTTAAACAAAGTTGACTAGGCATAAGAATCCACTAAATATGTGATTTTAGCTTATGACCTTAATAATTCTATTCATGTTAGGATTCAATTCCAATTTTACTCCAAACTATATCTCTTTATGAATGGAAGACTACTAATACATGAGCTTTCCTACTCTTGTGGTAAAGTCTAACATGTATTTGTTTATTTAATGCATGAATTGTGGCTTCAAACCTTAATCCACCTATGTGAATCACTACTCTCGTGAGATTCAACATAAGCTTCTATTTACTCTTTCCATTGTTAAGTGCAAATCTCTTTGTCAAATAACAACTAGATGACTTGAAGTTGGTAGCTAATCAACAACAAGTGTTAAGACCAAGTAAATGAATAAACAAGAATAAATAGGCCATAAACCAATTCAAATCATATTAGAGCTTCATCCTAAATCTAGTGGAAATCAACTTAGTTCAACATATTTAAGATAAACTTAAGCACATAAATGAAAGTAAACAAGCATGCATGAATGAAACTAAAAGGAATAAGGTTAGAGTTGCTCATTTGGTAGATGAACTTGGCTCCAAAACTTGTCCTTGCATTTCATCAAACATGTTGAATACAAAGTAGTTCCTCCAAAGTCTTGTTACAAGAATATGATTTTGCCTACTACAAACTAAGAAAGAAAATCTACTCTAAGTATTTACAAGGAGTGCTCCTCCTACCAAGCTATGGTTTATACTCTTTCAAGCACAAAAGCCAAGCATATCTTTCATGAATACAAAGGCATGTATTTATAGAATAAACCCTAGCTCAAGTCCTTGTCCAAGTTGGAGACATAATGATGAAATTTGATATCCTTTAGGCCTCAAAAGTCTTCCTTGAGCTTTGTGTTATCTTCTAAGGGCATCTCAAAAGTGCAGCTAGGATGTTGGAATTATCTGCAAAAGTTGTGTGAACAGGCTGCAAGTTGAAGAGAGCCGAAATCTGCAAGTTGGCATCGATAGGCAGATGCGATACACGAGTGGCAACCCGCGTATCAGTGATCTGCGGATCACTCTCTTTTACCATTTTGCCCTTTTTAAAATTTGGTTATTCCTTTCATGCCATTGAGACCTTTTTCCACCATTTGAACCATAATTTTCTTGGTAGGATCTGATGAAGAAAAAATTGTTCCGAAATTGCCAAGTTTAAGTGATAAAATGGTACATCTTGAATAAACTTTGATGTTGATAGTCCTTGTGCTCCAATTAATCCAAAATGTATTTAGCAATTATTTTACTACAAAATCAAATAAACTTGGGCATTAATTTGCTTCAAAATAATATTTTCTGCCTCAAAGCCCTAATTTCTTGTATAAAAATCCTAATTTAAGAGCAATCCCTTATTTGATGGAAAGTAATGATATGAGCCATTTTAATATAAAAAATACTGAAAATATATTAAAAACACACTAAAAACATATATAAAATATTATACAAAAATACGTAAATTTATCACTTATCAGTAATCATGCCAATTTTGAATGTGGATATAATGACTATATACAACTTGGTAATAACTGCAGTTATCCATCTCAAAATGAATATTATGCTCAAAATGAAAATTTAGAGTGGATGGACCAATAGAATCAACCGAATCAACCTACTTATGTTAGCCAAAATTCATCCTTGAACATGAAGTCTAAAGCCAATACGGATGAAGTATATGACATGAGTAAGAGATTGAAAGGCCATTGTGCTATAATTAGAGAAGCCTTGAACTCTAAGAATGAGGAAGTAATGAAAAAAAAAATGAAATGAACCTAGAGTCACCATGTGTTGCAAATGATCAAACACATGTTCAAAATCAAGGAGTTGAAAATAGTAATGTGGAAATTAATGATAACCTGCTTAATAATCCAACTTTTGATAAAAAATGAAGTTAAAGTTCAAAGAGGTGTACATGCTAATAATGTAAAATAACAAGGAACAATATGATGTTTATGATGCTTATGGTTATGCTTATATGTGCTCCATGTATAGTGGTAATCATGAGAAATATAATTGTGGGTTAATTCAACTACCATTAGAATCTTATGAAAATCCACAAGACACCTCTATGCATGATAAACATGATTTTGAGCATGATAATGAAATTCATGAACATGCATATGCAGACAATATAGTTGAAAGTAGGAAAATGGACCATGGTGCTCAGCATTTTGAATCATCTACTTGTGAAATCATGCATGACTTTCATGAAAGTGAATATGAAAATCATGAAGAAATACTTGATAATTCTACCTTTGTATTTGAACATGAACATCTCCAGCAATGCCATGGAAATGATCCCCATCAACCAACAAATCTACCAAAATTCTAAAATCCAACTGAACATGAACGTCTCCTACTCCATGCTATAAACATAACCTGACACCATACAACAACTCCTTCACCTTTGCCTGAACACTCATACCATTTCCAAAGTAGCATGAAAAAGCTAATCTCATATTTCCCAAACTATCTCTCACTATTCCACCCTTCCATAATCTCCTTTATTCCCCTTAGATTACCTATCAGTATTCAGAACCCAAAATCCCCTTTTCGATTTCACTCATTTTACCAACTTCACCTCGATGCTTTTTTGCCTAGCTCTCACTGCCTGAATGAAATTATGCCAATCACTTCCATAATTAACTATATTAGGGAATTTCACTCCTAATGCTGCCCGAATATCCTTACAAATCAACGCATAAATACTCACCCAATTTGGTCTTTTCCCTTAAAAAAAGCCATTATTCCTTGCCTCCTACAAATGCCAAAAAATAAACAATAGAGTAATATGCATAAAAAACTCAAACCATTTTGACTTGACTAACTTGAACCACTAAGAGGCCAAACATGCTCTAATAGACATATGAATGGTACTCAAGCCAAACTCCACCTTAGACCATGCCCAAATCTTGGCTACCAAACCACCAGTTCTAAACACATGAGCGATAGACTCCTCCTGAGACTGGAAACAACAATAACACCTAGAAGGGCCTTGGAGACCAAATAGTCTTAACACATCATCCAATGGGATCCTCCTTCGTAATAATCCCAACATAAATATCGAGATTTTTAAAGGCACTTGTGGTAGCCACAACCTCCCACACAACCAAAATTTACAATGCATCTTACGTAACATATGAAAAGCAAAAGCAATTGTAAACTTACCTTTTGATGTGCTGGACCAGACACAAAAATTAGGACTAAAGAAGAAGGCGTAGCAAATTGAGTAATCTTCTGAATCAGCTCAGTTGGAAAAGAACTCTAAAGAACCTCCAAATTCCATTTCCCATTTTCCACAAAGTCAGCTACCACTAGGTTATTAGTATGTTGATAAGACTAGAAAATTAGGTTACTACCCAGCCAATTATCATGCCAAAAACTACAATTGCCATCTCGAAGAAGCCAATATATATATTTTTTAGATACATTCTTGACTTTAATCATTCTCTTCCAAGTCAAAGAAGAAAATAGATGCATTAACCACATTCAGATGTCTGCCTACACAATATTTCCTCCTCATAAAATCAACCCATGATGTATTCTGAGTCTGAAATTTCCACCAGAGTTTGATAGAAAAAGCAGCATAGACATCAGATAAAGATTTAAAACCAGCCCTACCTTTCCCCGTTAGCACACATAGGTCATCCCATTTAAACCAAATATGACTCCTTTTCCAGAAATACTTAGCAAAATCTTTTCCAACATTTTCAAAACCCCTTTAGGCAGGTTAGATGCAGTCAAGAGATGAATTGGAATAGACTCCAAATCATGTTAAACTAGAATCATTTTTCCCTACTAATAACAAACAATTTTCCAAGAAGCAACCTTGTCCTCCACTGTTTGCAAAAGACGTGAGAAAAAAACTGACTTTCGCCTCCCAATATATAAAGGGCACCCCAAATACTTCATAGGAAAAGATTTTTGAGAGAATCCCGTTACTTGCCAATTTTCTGTCTTCTTTGGATGTGCATTCTCTGATTCACCAAAAAACAGCTCTTACTTTTATTGATTAATTTCCTGGGCACCTTTTCATATTCGTTCAAACATCCCATCACTCTCCTCAGAGATCTAGTAGAGCCACCAGAGAACACCAAAACATCATTAGCATATGCCACATGGGATACAGGTGAACATCCTCTTGGCATTTTAAACCCTTCATAACCTGCCTGATTAGCAAACACCTCAGCACCAAGAATGAACAGTGCCAGAGACAATGGATCCATTTGTCTTAACCCACAAGAAGAATTAAAGAAACCAACAGGTGACCCATTAATCAAAATAGAAAATCAATTGTTAGAAATCAATCTCCGTGCCATATCAGCTCACCGCTCTCCAAACCCAAATGATCTCAATACCTTAGTCAAATAGACCCAAGAAACCTTGTGATATGCCTTTGCCATATCTAATTTCATTGCCATGTTCCCTCCATAATTCTTCTTCTCAATCCCTGTCAGAATCTCTTGAGTCAACAAGAAGTTATCAGCAATCTCACGACCCCTAGTGAAACCACTTTGCTGAGGAGTAATCAACTTAGGCAACAGCTTTGCTAGTCTGTTAGCTAAAATTCTTCAAAATATCTTATTCAGGAAATTATTCGGACTAATAGGGTGAAACTCAACAAAAATTTTTGGGGATTGTACCTTAGCCAGTAACACAATGGATGTGGCAGTGATACCACGTGGCAACTCAGTTCCTGCAAAGAAACTATGAACCGCACTATACATATCATCTTCAACAATTTCCCATACTACAACAAAGGAAGCCCCTGTGAATCCATTAGGGCTAGCTGCACTTTTACCATCCATCTCCTTAATGATCTGAAAAACCTCTTCCTTCGATGGTATTAACTCAAGAAAGTCATTATTCCTGTATGTGATTAAGGATGGAATCACCTTTAGAGCATTAGAACTCACAGGTAACTCTTTAGCCAAAAAAGATTTCTAAAAGACAAAATAGTTTCTTTACCAATTTCCTATTCTGACTGTAACCAATGACCTTCAGAGTTTTGAATTCTATGAATCATGAACTGAAAACGCTGTTGCTTGACTGAAGCATGAAAAAATCTTGTATTTCTATCACCTGCCTCTAGCGATTTAATGTGAGCTTTCTGCTTCTAAAAACTCTCCTCTATCACAATAGTCCTCTGCAAATCATTTTGAGCCTTATAAAGTCTATTCATAGCCTCTTCAGACATATCAGTCTCAACATCCCTCTCTACCTCCAATAGTTCGTTCTCTGCCAACTTGATATTGTTAAAGATATTCCCACAGGACTCCTTATTCCACTTCCACAAAGCCATCTCCAACCTCTTCCGCTTTGTACATAAAGCCATCATTGGAGAGCTACCCGAAAATTGCCCCCAAGCTTCTCTCAGTATTTGCAAAAAACCTGCATGCTGAGTCTAAACATTTAAAAATTTGAATAGTCTTGGTTTATTATCCATCCTCAACTGATCTTCCACAACAAAGGGGAGTGGTCCGATGGATGTCTAGCAAACTGTGTCACCAAAGTATCAATTCCCAAGTCAACCCAATCCTCATCCACCAGCAACCTATCTAGTTTCTTCCAAATTCTTGCTCTACCTTCCCTATTATTGCACCATGTGAAAGGAGATCCCAAATAACCTGGATAAAAAAATTTGCAAATGCCAGAAAATCTGAAAATTCAGCCCTTTCAGAAATATGGAACGCCCTCTTTTTTCTTACTCATTTAGTATCTGTTAGTGTATGCCCTAAAACCAAGTTAGTTTTTGGGATTTTTATTACGCTTATTTCGTGTCATACTTATATATGTGGCATTTTCTTTGTCATTTAATACTTGTTATTAATATTACTTGTTTATTTGATAAAGTCCATAGAATATTAACTGTGTATAAGAGATTGTAAGAGTTACAATGATGAGACTCTTATTACACATTAAGTTATATTCTTAAATATCCCTAGTCGTAGTATTAATGAGATTGGACATCATTAATATGGGAAGACTAGCACATACTTTGCCTCTACTTATGGTAAGTAGTAGTTGATCTCGTCAATTATGGCGTGTGACACCTAAGCTGGTATGTGGATGCTTGTTAGAGAACAAGTTCATTGGATTGATCCGCCAAGAGTTACTATTCATAGTGCTAATGAATTATACTCTTAATGGCTATGGTGTAAGTGATCCTTAGACTTGAGATTACCATAGTATCTTGAGTGTGGATTGCTATGCTTTGACTCTATTGCTCGGTGCTCATAAAAGAGTAGCCCATACGGTAGAGATTGGACATAGTATGAAGCATGGAAGGATAGTGAGTAATCGATATAGAATTCACCACTCCTTATTATAGGAGAGTATATCTCGGATTGGCCACTTGTTGAAATATGACTTAAAGAATCTTTTTGCGCAAAAGTGAAAGTATGACTTGAAAGAGTTTCAAGGTTATACTTTTATGGAAAGTTATATTTCGAGAACAAGAAATTGTTAATTAGTCATTTAAAGAGTGCGCACTACACTCTTATACTAATTGGGATATAGTGTGGTGAAAGGATATTAATTACATGGTAACATTGTCATTGATAGGTGTAGTCTACCATATGACTTTTCTATTCACTTGGGTGGTCATGATGCATTGCTAGACGCCACTCATGATCTATAAGTGCAAATTAATTAATTAGTGAATTAATGATAAATTAAAGTGTTAATTTATCTGGCTCTTAATTAATTAATTAATGAGTTATAATTTGTACTTATTGCCAACGTGAATGGAACCTAATGGGTCACACACAATAAGAACATGGTCTTTGGGTTAAATTGTTATTAAGATAAGTATAAGATACTTATGGGGTTAATTTATGTGATAAATTAACTTAAAGGACTTAATTATAAATATTCTAAATCTTGATGGAAATTAGTTTCCTAAAAGGAATTAAGAAGCTATTTGGTTTCCTTTTGGAATAGGTTTCCTAAAGGAATAGGATTAGCTTAAGGCAAGCTTCCTAAACCTTCTTGGTTTCCAATTGCTCTTGTTTCCTTAAAGACTAGGATACTACATCTATAAATAAGTCCATGCCTTGACTCTTGGAGATTGATGAAATACAAGATAAAATCTAGAGAGAGAAAAATTGAGAGAGGCGTGTTTTTCTCCAAGAAAAACGCCACACCTCCTTCCCTAATTGTTAGGGTTTCAACTTCTTTCTTCTTCTTGTGTTCTTCATGAATCATTCAAGGGAGCTAGCACTCGAAAGGCAAGGCAAGCAAGCCCAAAGGTTCCTAAAGATCATGTTCGTGTGGATACCGTTGGAGGCTCTACACTTGGAGGGTTTTTCATGGTAGATCAACACCTTCATCGAATAGGATCTTGCCCTTTGAAGCATAGAAACCTTCTATGCTTGAGGTATTTGTGCTAAACACCCTTTAATCGTATAGATTACATCAAAGAGATCCATGGCTAAGGTAATAAATTTTTAAATTTTTCGCTGCGTTACTCCCCTTATTACCTTACAGTATCAAGTTAAAATCTCCTATTATCTTCCACGGATATTCACTTCTAGCTTTATCCCTCAACAAATCACTCTATAACGTACCCCGCTCCATAGTGGTACATTTAGCATGAACAAAGGACGCTAAAATAGGAGATTTTTTAAAATGACCATGTTCAACCCTAACTGATACATGTTGAGACTCTTCTCCCATAATTAAACAAGAAAAAGGATGATTAAAAAATATCTACATCGAACCCTCCTTATTTGATAGCCCCTCATCAAACCCAAACTTCAATCTATACATTGTAAAATTATTCACTATAACCTTAACTTCACACAATGCAAAAAATGATATATTATATACCTGAATAAACTTTTTGAGCTTTCTAAAATTAGACAGCTTGGCTAAGCCTCTAATATTCCAAAATATGGACTTGATCATCAGACAAAACTTGAAAAGAATTGGAGGAAGATCTCACCATCGAATGCAATTCTCTATCCAAAGAGAATTTTGCTCTAATGGATTTAGTACCTCTTTTGGCTTCCTGGAACTTTTGAGTTGATGAATCTAAAAAACTAGCCATAGACATCTCTGAAACCTCTACCAATTCTTGAACCACTTTTGTAGACTCCTCTCCCTTTATTCGGCTATCATCCCCCTCTTGTAATATTTGCACATCGGATTGTTCAACTCCACCATTCGTTTGAACAACATTCTGTACAGATGCTTGTGCAGTATCTTGCATACCAGACTATTGGACTCCACCATTCAGCTTACTAGTATTCTATACATGCGCTTATGCAGGCACTTGCATATGATCTCCATGCAACGAACAGTTCTCCATGTCTTGTTGTTGTATTCCCTCAACCACCAACAACACATGTTGTTGACTGTCTTCAATGCCTACAATATAGACGGAGCCTCAAGTTGCACTTGCAAATCAAACGTTGCTGGACTAGATGCTTGCTACATCTGCACCTACACCTGCACCTGCTGCAACATTATAGCTCCTCTAACAGCCTGCTCAACATTGACTTCTGGCCGTTGCAACTTTCCAGAATCTCCAGTATTTATTTCCATCCAGCAATGGTGGTCTTAGAATTTGGTACGACTTGCTTTGCACCGAGTGCAAAAGTTCCAGGCACTTGTTCCACATTCTTTGCAGCAGTTTCATGCACCTGTTGTGGTTGTACATGCTTGTAACGTTGCTGCGCGCGAGTTTGTGAACGGCCAAGATCGCTTGATGATTCCAAGTCAAAAGCCTCGAATATTCTTCAATGAAGAACGAAGAATCCTAAGGTTCTAATTTAGGTTGAGATGAGCGAGTTCATTCACCTAAACTATGGCTCTATGAATCTTGATCAAACGTAAAAGAATTAATTCTAAGCGAATTATGTAGTCGCCACAAGCAAAAGGTTTGATAAGACAAGATTCGGTTCTAAATCCAAGAACCAAGTGAACACTCAAGTAGAGCACTCAAAACACACGAAAATATGCTGAAAAAATATCAATCTCCATCACTCCCTCCTTCCTCGAAAAGATTCGCCCTCGAATCACCTACATCATAAAGAGATAAATCAGCAACATTAAAAGTGGCATTTATTCGTCCATACTCACTTGACAAGTCGATTTTGTAAGCATTGTCTCCAATCCTCTCCAAGACTTGGAATGGCCCATCGCCTCTTGGGTTAAACTTAGACTTCCTTTGAAAAGAAAATCTTTCCTTCCTCATGTGCACCCAAACCCAATTACCGGGTTCAAAGATCACATGAACATGTCCCTTATTTGCAACCCTCGCATAGTGCTCATTCTTCCTTTCAATGTTAGCTCTCACCTTGGCAAGTAATTCCCTAACAAATTCAACTTTTTTTTGGCCATCAAAATCTGCACGTTCACTTGAAGGTAAAGGCAAAATATCCAAAGGAGTTAAAGGATTAAAGCCATAAACAATCTCAAAAGGTGACACAGAAGTAGTAGAATGAGTAACACAATAATAAGCAAACTCTATGTGTGGCAAACACTTTTCCCAATTCTTTAGGTTACGTTATATGATTGCACGTAACAAAGTAGTGAGTGTCTGATACGTGCGTGGTAGCACCCATTTTAAACTTGGAAGCTTCATCAATGATATTTGTCAATCTGTGTGATTTGATTGATTCTACAAGGAGTCTTGTTGATACGTGCGGATAAACGTGGAATTGCTTGAAATACCAAGTATGAATTTCGAACCTTTCCCCTTGGATGAACTAGACTCTAGAATCAGCACCAAACCATTGAACACGCAAGATGAACAATTCAAAAATTCAAGGAAGCTTTGAACTTCCTTATGGAATGAACAAGAACTCGAGGAATCAGTACTTAGAATGCTTGATCAAACCAATAAGGCAACTCTAAACTAGGGTTTGTATTTTCAACCATTCTTGAGTTTGGAGAATCCGTGGACCAATCGAGAAAATTGAACTTGAAGATTGAGTTTTGGTTTTGGATTAAACATGTATTTAAAAAAATGCTCAAAAAATAGCATATGGTCCAAAGATGATGCATACAAGTTGGCTAGGTTTGATGGACCTAAATTGAAGGCCTTAAAAATACAAGATTGAAGTCCAATGGTGAATTTCTTTTTATTTTTTTAGAAGTTTAGCTTTTATTCAGTTTCCTAAGTAGTTTACAAGTTGTAATCCTTAAATAATTATCTATTGTGTTAGGATACAACTTAAGTTAACTTTATAGACTATTCTAGCATATTTTTTGGTTACTTTTGTAATGTTAGGTAATAGCATAGGTAACGCAGCGGAAAAATAAAAATTTATTACCTTAACCATGGATCTCTTTGACATATCTATATGATTAACAAGGGGGTTTGCATGAAGATTACCTTAAGCACAGAAGATTTCTATGCTACTAGGCAAAGATCCTTCGAAGAAGATGTTAGATCTACCACGAAAAAGCCCTCCAAACGTAGATCCTCTAACGATATCCACACGAACAACTTCTTTGGGAACCTTGTAGGCTTGCTTGCTTTGATTTTTGAGTGCTAGCTCCCTTGAATTATTTAAGAATACAAGAAGAAGAAAAACCTAACCCTTAGGAGAGAGAGAGAGAGACGCCTAGAGAGAGAGAAAGAGGCGTGCCTTTTTTTTCTTCAATTTTCTCTCACTAGTTTTCTTTTTGTGTTGCAATAATAATTCAAGAGTCAAAGCATGAACCTATTTATAGAGGAAGTATTCTAGTCTTTTAGGAAATAAAGCTAATTAGAAACTAAGAAGGTTTAGGCAACTTACTTTAAGCTAATCCTTCTCCTTTAGGAAATCTATTCCATAAGGAAACCAATTAGTTACTTTATTTCTTTTAGGAAACCAATTTCCTGCAAAACTTAGAATATTTATAAAAAAGTCCTTTAAGTTAATTTATCTCATAAATTAACCCCATAAGTATCTCATACTTATCTTAATTATATTTTAACCCAAAGATTTTGTTCTTTATGTGTGTGACCTATTAGGTTCTATTTACGTTGGCAATAAGTATAAATTATAACTCATTAATTGAGCTAGATAAATTAAACACTTTTAATTTATCATTAATTCACTAATTAATCAATTCATACTTATAGATCATGAGTGGCGTCTAGCAATGCATCATGACCACCCAAGTGAATAGGAAAGTCATATGGTAGACCATACCCTTCAATGACAATGTTACTATGTAATTAATATCCTTTCACCACACTATATCCCAATTAGTCTAAAAGTATAGTGCATACTTTAATAATGACTAATTTATATTTTCTTGTTCTAGAAATACAACTCTCCATGATGTATAATCTTGAAACTACTTCCAAGTTATACTATCACTTTTGCAGAAGATTTATGAGTTAATATTTCTAACAAGTGGCCATAAAGGGATATACTCTCCTATTAAGGAGTGGTGAATCCTATATTGATTACTCACTATCTTTCCATGTTTCAAACTATACCCAATCTCTAACCTATGGGCTACCCTTTTACAGGCACCGAGGAATAGAGTCAAAGTATAGCAATTCACACTCAAGATACTATGGTAATCTCAAGTCAAAGGATCACTTACACCATTGCCATTAAGAGTTCAACCATTGGCACTATAGTTGAAACTCTTAGCGGATCAATCCAATGAACTTTTTCTCAAACAAGCATCCACATACCAGCTTAAGCGTCACGCACACCATAGTCAATGAGATCAACTACTACTTACCATAAGTAGAGGCAAAGTATGTGCTAGTCTATCCGCATTAATGATGCCCAATCTCATTAATACTATGACTAGGGATATTTAAGAATATGACTTTATGTATTAGAGTCTCATAATTGTAACACTTACAATCTCTAATACACAGTCAATATTCTAAGGACTTTATCAATCAAACAAGTAACATGGAAATATAAGTATAGATGATAAAGAAAAATACCACATGGATAAATATAACATAAATAAGTGTAACACAAAACACTTTAAACCATTTTGGTTTTAGGGTATACACTAACATGTAAGCCTATTAATAGGTCAAAAATGTGTTACGAATTTTATAAGTTTTGATGATTAATAAATTTGTGAATTCTCAAATTAAGTGCTTCTTTCGTTCTTTGCTAATTAAGAACAATCCCCGAACTTATAGAGTGATTCCAAGTTCAAAAAACCCTAGCTTAGAGTTTCCTTATTGGTTTGATCAAGCATTCTAGGTGCTGATTCCTCGAGTTCTTGTTCGTTCCATAAGGAGGTTCAAAACTTTCTTGAATTTTTGAGTTGTTCATCTTGCGTGTTCAAGGCTTTAGTGCTGATTCTAGAGTCTAGTTCATCCAAGGGGAAAGGTTCAAAATTCATACTTGGTATTTCAAGCAATTCCACATTTATCCGCGCGTATCAGTGTCCTATTAACCACATTAGTTTGACCATCAGTTTGTGGATTTGTAACAGTAGCAAACAGCAATTTAGTCGCTAATTTATTCCACAAAGTGCGCCAAAAGTGATTAAAAACTTAACATCACGATCACTCACAATAGTTTGTTGCATGCCATGCAAACGTATAATTTCCTTAAAGAATAAATCAGCAATATGTGTAACATCATTGGTTTTAGCACATGCAATAAAGTGAGCCATCTTACTAAACCTATCAACTACAACAAATATGCTATCTTTATCACTAGACAACCTTGGTAAACCTAAAACAAAATCTATAGAAATATCTAACCAAGATTGAGTAGGAACGGGCAAAGGAGTATATAAACCATAGGGTTTCACCTTAGACTTTGCTTGCCTACATGCAATGCACTTGTCACAAATTTCTTGAACATCTTTTCACATGCAAGGCCAATAAAAATGCTCATTCAAAATATTCAAAGTCTTCACAATACCAAAATGTCCCATTATACCCCTTACCATGTGTTTCCCTAACAAGTAATTCACGAATAGAGATTTTAGAACACACAATTTATCACCCTTAAAAAGAAATCCATCATGCACAAAATAGTCAGCAATGTTACGCCTCCCATCTTGGATTTTATGCCATACCTCACCAAAATCATCATCAATGGTGTAAAGCTCCTTTAACAACTCAAACCCAAGCAATTTAGCATGTAAAGTGGTAAGAAAAGTGTACCTTCTTGACAATGCATCTGCAACTATGTTCTCCTTACCTTGCTTGTATTTGATTATGTAAGGAAAAGTCTCAATGAACTCAAACCATTTAGCATGTCTTTTGTTCAACTTATCTTGAGACTTCAAGAACTTCAAGCTTTCATGATCTGTGTGCACAACAAATTCCCTAGGCAACAAGTAATGTTGCCAAGTTTGCAAAGTTCTCACCAATGCGTAGAGTTCTTTGTCATAAGTTGGATAGTTGAAGGTGGCAACATTCAACTTCTCACTAAAATATGCTATTGGCTTTCCTTCTTGCATAAGCATGGCCCCAATTCCAACTTCAGAAGCATCACACTCTACCTCAAAAACCTTGTCAAAATCAGGTAAACTTAACAAAGGAGCATTAGTTAGTTTTTCCTTTAACAAAGTAAAAGCATCCTCATGTTTAGTTTCTGATTTAAAAATATTATTTTTCTTTACAAGTTCATTGAGAGGTGCAGCAATAGTGAAAAAATTACATACAAACCTCCTATAAAAACTTGCAAGTCTATGAAAGATCTTACCTCATTGACATTCTTAGGTGTAGGCCAATCACGTATGGCTTTAACCTTAAATTCATCAACACTTATGCCATGAGAACTAACAACAAATCTAAGAAATATAACACTTTCTATGCAAAAATAACACTTCTTAAGGTTGGCGTACAAGCTATGCTCACGCAACAAGAAGAAAACTTTGTGCAAGTGTTCAACATGCGCATCAAGTGAATGACTATAAATAAGAATGTCATCAAAGTAGACTACCACAAATTTACCTATGAAAGCACGAAAAACATGGTTCATAAGTCATATGAAAGTGCTAGGTGCATTAGTTAAACTAAAAGGCATAACTAACCATTTATACAATCCATACTTAGTTTTGAAAGCAGTCTTCCATTCATCACCTTCTCTCATCCTTGTTTGATAATATTCACTTTTGAGATCAATTTTAGAAAAGATTTTAGAACCATGCAACTCATCAAGCATATCATCTAACTTAGGAATAGGATGACGATACTTTACCGTTATCTTGTTGATGGCTCTACAATTCACACACATGCACCATGTACCATCCTTCTCTGGCACTAGAATCACGTGTACGGAGCATGGTGATAAAATTTCTCACACAAACCCCTTCTCCACAAGTTCATCAACTTGTCTTTGAATCTCTTTGGTCTCCTCAGGGTTAACTCTATAAGCTAGCCTATTTGGTAGACTCGCTCCAGGAACAAAGTCTATTTGGTGCTCAATGCCTCGTAAAGGAGGCAATCCATGTAGTATATTCTCGAGAAATAAATCATCAAATTCCTGCAATAAAGATATAATCACACTAGGCAAAGATATGTCAAGATCATCAAGAGAAAGAAAAATATCCTTGTATAGAACAATTAATACTTGTTGCTAGGGGTGGGCATAGACCGGTTAACCGGTCCACACACCTAATATTCTAACCGGAACCGCTTGTACCGGTTCGCTTAATTTATAAACCGTATCCGATCCTCATTAATCGGTTAACCGCTTATCGGTTACCCAGTTAAAGAGGGTCGGATACCGCGGGTAACCGAAACCATATAGTTTATTAATTTGATAAAATAGATCAAAATATTATAACATAAACCTTTGCTCAAATTAAAAAAATGCTTATACAATTTCAATTACTTTAAAAAACAAGCAATAAGATTACAATTGAAACTCTTGCATCCACTTTTTTTAAAAGTAAAAAAGGTTAAAAAAGATTACTCTTTTTAAGAGTAAAAAATTTATGTATTTCAATTATATGAAAATAATTTTTTAGTTAGCATCAAGAAATTAAATTGAAAGAAAAATTAAATACGATATTCAAGTTTTAAAATAATCTTAAACTTGAAAATGAAATGAATTAATACTCCTCAATTCCTCTATAACATTACAAATATTAGCCTTTAAGACGTATATATGGACCAGTTCGGTTAACCGCAGGTTTTTAAAAATTGATACCGAAACCAGAACCGCTTTTACAAATGAGGTTCGGTTAACCTAACCGCTTTCAAAATTCGGTTCGGTTACCCTCATTTTTCGGTTCGGAATGGACCGGTTACTTGCGGTTTTTTCGATTTTCCGGTTATTTTTGCCCACCCCTACTTGTTGCTTATTATGAAGCATGGATTCTATATCACTTTTTGAAGCAAAAGCATTAATTTGTTTTTCACTCTTCTTGGGGTTTTTCTTTCCTTCTCCTTGACTTTTGCCACTTTGAAATCTATCTGCCTTCTTGGCGGTCTTCATGGCTAGAACTCGTCTCTTTGACTCATTCCAAGCTTTAAAATTCTTTGCTAATTTCACTTGGTCAGTGTGTGCCTCAAGTGGTGTTAAAGGACTAAGTGAGATCGACTTACCTTTCCAAACAAGGGAATGCATGTTGAGGTGACAATCATGATGAACATGTCTATCAAATTGCCATGGATGTCCTAGTAGAATGTGGCATGCTTACATAGGAACAATATCACACATCACCTCATCCTTATACTTACCAATTGAGAATGGTACCTTCACTTGTTTGGTGATCTTCATGTCCTCAGTCTCAGCTAACCAATGCAACTTATAAGGCTTTGGATGCCTCATAGTTTCTAATCCAAGTTTATCTACAAACAAAGTAGAAGCCACGTTAGTACAACTACCACTATCAATAATTAAGTTACAAATTTTATTATTAACAGTGCAACGAGTATGGAAAAGATTTTCCCTTTGAAGTAGCTCATTCTCGTTTTGTGGTTGCACACTTAGTGCTCGTCTTGTGATCAAAGCGCCTCAATGATCAACTCCAAATATCCCCTACTCGGGTTCACTATCCTCAACTAATGGTGGCATCTCTTCATCATCACTAGAGATAATGCTAGCGACCTCACCATCATCCATGATTGTAAGGTAATAGCATAGGTAACGCAGCGAAAAAATAAAAATTTATTACCTTAACCACGGATCTCTTTGACATATCTATATGATTAATAAGGGGGTTTGCATGAAAATTACCTTAAGCACAGAAGATTTCTATGCTTCTAGGCAAAGATCCTTCAAAGAAGATGTTAGATCTACCACGATAAGCCCTCCAAGCATAGAGCATCTAACGATATCCACACGAACAACTTCTTTGGGAACCTTGTAGGCTTGCTTGCTTTGACTTTTGAGTGCTAGCTCCCTTGAATTATTTAAGAACACAAGAAGAAGAAAAACCTAACAATTAGGAGAGAGAGAGACGCCTAGAGAGAGAAAAGAGGCATGCCTTTTTCTTCCTTCAATTTTCTCTCACTAGTTTTCTTTTTGTGTTACAATAATAATTCAAGAGTCAAAGCATGAACCTATTTATAGAGGAAGTATTCTAGTCTTTTAGGAAATAAAGCTAATTGGAAGCCAAGAAGGTTTAGGTAACTTACTTTAAACTAATTCTTCTCCTTTAGGAAATCTATTCCATGAGGAAACCAATTAGTTACTTTATTTTTTTTAGGAAACCAATTTCCTGCAAGACTTAGAATATTTATAAATAAGTCCTTTAAGTTAATTTATCTCATAAATTAACCCCATAAGTATCTCATACTTACCTTAATTACATTTTAACCCAAAGATTTTGTTATTTATGTGTGTGACCTATTAGGTTCCATTCACGTTGGCAATAAGTATAAATTATAACTCATTAATTGAGCTAGATAAATTAAACACTTTTAATTTATCATTAATTCACTAATTAATCAATTCATACTTATAGATCATGAGTGGCGTCTAGCAATGCATCATGACCACTCAAGTGAATAGGAAAGTCATATGGTAGACCATATCCTTCAATGACAATGTCACCGTGTAATTAATATCCTTTCACCACACTATATCCCAATTAGCCTATAAGTATAGTGCATACTTTTAAATGACTTATTTATATTTTCTTGTTCCAGAAATACAACTCTCCATGATGTATAACCTTGAAACTACTTCCAAGTTATACTATCACTTTTGCAGAAAATTTTATGAGTTAATATTTCCAACAAGTGTCCATAAAGGGATATACTCTCCTATTAAGGAGTGGTGAATCCTATATTGATTAGTCACTATCTCTCCATGCTTCAAACTATACCCAATCTCTAACCTATGAGCTACCCTTTTACGGGCACCGAGGAATAAAGTCAAAGTATAGCAATCCACACTCAAGATACTATGGTAATCTCAAGTCAAAGGATCACTTACACCATTGCCATTACGAGTTCAACCATTGGCACTATAGTTGAAACTCTTAGCGGATCAATCCAATGAATTTGTTTTCAAACAAGCATCCACATACCAGCTTAAGTGTCACGTACACCATAGTCAATGAGATCAACTACTACTTACCATAAGTAGAGGCAAAGTATGTGCTAGTCTATCCGCATTAATGATGTCCAATCTTATTAATACTATGACTAGGGATATTTAAGAATATGACTTTATGTATTAGAATCTCATAATTGTAACCCTTACAATCTCTAATACATTGTCAATATTCTAAGGACTTTGTCAATCAAACAAGTAACATGAAAATACAAGTATAGACGATAAAGAAAAATACCACATGGATAAATATAACATATAAAACATCTTAAACCATCTTGGTTTTAGGGCATACACTAACAATGATCACCATAGCTCGTTTGTTTGGACAATTGGAAGCAATATGTCCAAAACCTTGGCATCTAAAGCACTTAATTTTCCTTCATGCGAGTTGGTGGCGCTTCCTTAGGTTTTGATGGTGGTAGGTTGAGCTTGCTTTGGTTCACTCCTTGGCTTTGGCGTTACTCCCTTGGCAGCGGGAGAAAATCGTGTATCTCACCTCTCTATTGGCCTAGAATCACGCCAATTTGGCCTAGATGATGACCCCTCATAAGCCCTAACTCTCCTTGCCTTGAGTTGCCTCTTCAACCTTTTATTACTTTTTTCACCAAGTCGTCCATCTCTAGATAATATTACAGCTCTACAATTTCAGTAATTTCTGAGTTCAAACCTGCTAGAAAACGTGACATAAGAGCCTCTCCATCCTCCCTAATGTCCGCTTTGATCATGAGCATCTCCATCTCCTTGTAGTACTCATCAACGCTCATAGACCCTTGCTTCAAGAATTGTAGACGCCTATGTAGGTCACGTGAGTAGTAACTTGGGACAAACCTCTTCTTCATAATGGCTTTCATCTCCCCCCAAGTCCTCACGGGTTCAGCTCCACACCTCCTCCTATCTTTGACAAGTTGATCCCACCAAACACTTGCGTAGTCGGTGAATTCAACCGCAGCTAGTTGCACTTTCTTTGCCTCGGAGTAGTTGTGACACTCAAATACATGTTCCACCTTTCTCTCCCATTCAAGATATGCCTCGGGGTCTAACTTGCCTTGGAATGAAGGTATTTTCATCTTAATGCTTCCCAAATTTCCATCAGGCTCACGTGGTACCCTCCTTCCTCTCCTTTGAATAACTTTCATCAAACTCCGACCCCTCTTCAATATCATCATCATAAGCTGGATTTCGAGTCATTCTAGTGTTGGAACCAACTTCTCTACCATCATGTTGATCTCCTCGAACCCTAGATGCTTGCTCCACATTGTCCATTCTCATGGACATGCTTTGCATTTGCTCCATGAGGCGTTGGAAGTTATCTTGCATGCCTCTCATCATGGTCTTAAGATCATCATGTTCCGCCATAGTACCTTAAACCTGCAGCAAAAATCACTAAAAACACAAAAATAAAGAGGTCAAATCGTTAGTGCAAACAATAGATGAGATATGCCTTACTCACTCCCTTAGTGTTTACTCTCAAGCCCTCGTGTATCTCTCAAGTAGTATGGCTTTTTCCCGATGATGTGCTCACCCCTTAGCCTTTTTCCACTCCTTGAGATGCCTCTTGTAGGCCCTTAGACCAAAACCTGATCAATTGTCTTGGCCAAACCCAACCTTGAAACGACTAACACAAGAGTAAAGTGTAGAATGATAGATATGGAAGCTTAGAGTAATAGCTTGATCAAGAGATTTCAAGAATAATGGAATAAACAAGACTTTTGACTCAAGAAGACACAATTAAGAATCCCTAATGTGTGGTATTGTTGGATGAAAAATCTTGATTTTTATTGTTCTCTTGAAAGGAAACAATATTCTTGTGCAAAACAAAAACTACTTTCCCAAAAGGAACAATCACACACAAGAAATCAACTTTCCTTATTCAAAAACCACCACACTTTCCTTTTTTTTTTTTTCTCTCTTAGTTCACTCCCAAGCCCCCTACAAATTAGGACAATCCAACTTTTTCTCTCCAAGGAAACTGACACGCTCCTATTATTTCTCTCCAAAAATCACGGCCTCTTCCTACTTTATCTCCACAAGAATACAGCTGTCTTTCCCATGAATTTGGATAAAGTGCAGCACGTTTCCCTCCTAAATTTCTCCAAGATTGCAGCACATTCCCCTCCTAAAATTTCTCCATATTTTCTCTCAAGATCGTTTCTCCCCTTAAAATTAGGAAACTTGTTTTCTTTTTCCTTCTAAAACACAATTGGACAGATTTGGGAGAGATTTCTTCAAATAATCCAAGCTGGAATTTTCAAGAAACACATCTTATCATCCAAGAAATAAAATCGCAGCAAGCTATTCTTCCAAGAAAAGTAAAACTATTAATCAAGAAGTCCAAGAACACAACTTCCAACAAACAAGATAACTCAAGAACTTTCAAGATAATATGGAAGAACTTCAAAAACCAAATTTCCAGCAATCAAGACTTCAAGAAAGTTAATTCTTTTCACTCAAGAAACTCAATAACCCCCAAGATTCTTTCAAGAAACCACCCAAGACTTTCAAGAAATTCAAGATATCAATCAAGAAGGCTGAACAAATTCAAGAAACTCACCAACTTGTTTTCCTTTATTCAAGAACTCAAAAAGGTAAGTCTTGAACACAACTTAAACTTCAAGGAACATCAAGAAACACTACCAAAACACCAAGAAACAGATCTGGACAGATTAGTGCAAGGCTTTTTCCACACCTTCTTTGCACGCCTCTTTCCTTCCCTACTTCTTTTGGTGCACGGCTCTTTAACTTGTTGTGCACGACTCTTTTTTTTCTTTTTTTTTAATCAAACACCAAAATAACACCAAAACAACTCACGAATCCAAAGAACTCACAAGAAACTAACAAATCTGGACAAAATTCTCGGTGAACAATAACACGGGATGAACAGTGCGCGTGAACAGTAGCTATGAACAGTATCGCTACAGTATTTTTGCTACAGTACTTCTTTTTTTTTAATAACAACCAACAACTAGAATTACACAAACACTGCAATTTTTCAGAAGATTTCAGTCCCCTTAAAAATTGTTTCTACACAAGAACACAAGAAAGCAAGAAAACAACAAGATATATCAAAAATACCACACAAGACCTAGAATTCTTGATTCAAGAAAATCAAGAACGACCCTAAAACCCTAAGGAATTTCAAGAAAACACAAACAAAAGTCAGAAACACAAGAACCAAAACAAAAGTAAATCTGGACGGAATAAAGAAGAACATGGAACACAAGAACGACAAAGAAACAGACAAGTTGTCGCCTAGGCACGAAAGCACTTGACAAACAACGATTAAAACCATAAATAAAAAGGGATATATCCGATCTTTCTAAGGAAAAATATGGATTGAATAAACCTGAAAAATCAAGAACGAGGCTTCTGATACCAATTGATGCGCGCGGGTTTGTGAACGGCCAAGATCGCTTGATGATTCCAAGTGAAAAGCCTCGAATATTCTTCAACGAAGAACGAAGAATCCTAGGGTTCTAATTTAGGTCGAGATGAGCGAGTTCATTCACCTAAACTATGGCTCTATGAATCTTGATCAAACGCGAAAGAATTAATTCTAAGCGGATTATGTAGTCGCCACAAGCAAAAGGCTTGATAAGACAAGATTCGGTTCTAAATCCAAGAACCAAGTGAACACTCAAGTAGAGCACTCAAAACACATGAAAATATGCTGAAAAAAATATCAATCTCCATCAAACGTTGCATGGGCAATTGTTCCTTTTTATCCTACTTCCCATCTTCCACACCATGCTTCCTCTTACATTCATCATGAGAATGGCCGACTCTCCAACATACCTTGCAATACTTTGGCAAATGTTCGGCAACAATCCTCTGCCAAAACTCTCCACTTTCCCCTTCCATTCCAATCCACACACAATCAGCAATTGGCTTTGTAAAATCAACCTCTATATAGACCTTAGCAACACTAGGTATGGACAACACAATCGTCGTAGCATCTATGAAGAGTGGCCTTCCTACCACATTCACACTGGAGAACAAACAATGCTTGTTAAATAGGTGAATAGGTAGTGAAGGCAAAGAAAACCAAACGGTAACCAAAGGTGATTCTTTAGCCACGTGAAAGTTAGGCATCCACCTAAAAGTCCTCATCTGAAACTTGCCAGTCAACCAGAAACTTCTCATCCAAAGACATAAAAAATTCTTTTCTGAAGTGCATCTCATCAACACATGTCATGAATCAAGATGACCCACTGCAACTTCACTTTTTAAATCTAATGCAACTAGGAGCTTTCTGATGTCTTCCAAAAGAAAACTTTCCCACCACCGCAAATTTGAATGGCTACGCAACCTTCTCGACATCAGATTTTGTGAAAAAGATAGCAGCCTTGCCTTTGAAGGATGAAGGCTGCTTGATATTCAGTGGCAAATCCAGACTTGAATCGTTTGTCACAGACAGCTATGCAAATGATTTTTTGGCCGTGGGAGATTGTTGCTCCACTCCTCCTTGACTAGCTGGAGGCCATTGGTAGCCATGGCTATCGAGTATAGTCTGAAATTCAAAAGGTTGTTGCAGGCCTAAGAGAGAGAAAAGAGAGAAGAGCTATATATATCCATATATATATGTATGCATGTATACACATACATACATATATATACACGTATATATATGTATGTATATATATGTATATGTATGTACATAGATGTATGTGTGTCTATGTATATATACACACACATATATATGTGTGTGTGTGTGTGCATATATGTATATACATATGTATATGTATGTGTATATATATGTAGGTATATATATACATATACGTATGTATGTCTGTGTGTGTGTGTATATATGTGGATATATATATATATTTGCATGTACAGCAGCAGAAAAATATAGATATATCTGTTGAAGATGCTGATGGTAACACGTTGGATCAAGTGGGTGCTGTTTTGCCTGGGTCACTGGTCATTGCCTGCCCAACAGCAACCATTGGACCAGGCGCATCAGTAGGGGATTGAGGGTGAAGATGGTGTGAAGGTAAGTGAGAATGTTGCTGGGGAGACTGATGTGCAGGTAGAAGTGCAGGCCACGGAACTGGTTGCTAGAAATATAGCTGGTATTTTGGATTCTTCTATACATGCATTCTAATCTTTGAAGAGAGGAGGCAAGGTTATTCGTGCTAAATTCCCGTTTGATAGGGAACTCCATTCCATGGTCAGATCTTCTTCAAACTCTTTTCACATTTTATTAGATGATTAAATCTCTCTTTTAAAATATTAGAGGGTTGGCTAAACCCTCAAATTTTAGGAGATTAAGAAAGTTAATTTGTATGCATGGTATACAGTTGCTTGCTTTATGTGAAACTAAATTAAGAGCTAATTGTTTGGAAAGGTACAGATTAAAACTTGGATTTGATAAGGTGTTGTGTAATGAGATGGGAACAATTTTGTTGTTTTTTAATTTGCCGTTAGATTGTCGTATTTTAGGGGAAGGGAATCAACATTTATCTGTGGTTATGAAGCAGAGTTTTTTGGCCTCTCCTATTCTTGGCTCTTTGTCCATGCTAAGTGAACAGAAGTACAACGTCAAGCTTTGTAGAATGAATTGGTGATGTTAAAAGGTGGTTTTGATTTGCCATGGGTAATGGTGGGGGATTTTAATTGTATCTTGGATGGAAATGAACAAAAGGGGGTTAGGCCTTTTCACCCATCTCAATCTTTGAAACTGTCTAATTTTTTGTCTGTGGCTCAGTTGATGGATGCAAGCTTTGTGGGACCAAAATATACTTGGTGCAATAATAGGAAGGGAGTTGCTAAAATTTGGAAGAGGCTAGATAGGGTTTTGTTGAATGAAGCCATCTTGAGTTTCTTCTCTAGGGTTGAGATACATAGGGGTATATCTTCCACAACTATCCTGTTACTTCCAAAGGTTAATGCTCCTCAAGGTTTTCTGAATTCAAGCCCATAAGTTTGTGCAATTTTTTAAATAAAATATTGTCCAAACTCTTGGCTATTCATTTGTTAGATGTGTTGCCAAGAATTATTTCTCCATAGCAGAGTTGTTTCACTAAGGGTTAGTAATTTCAGAGAATTTTTTGTTAGCTCAGAAGATGATGACGGGGATTGGAAAAAAAAATCGAGGTGGTAATGTGGAGGTAAAACTTGGATATAGTGAAAGCCTATGATCGGGTGTCTTGGTTTTTCTTGATTAAGGTACTTCGTTCTTTTGGTTTTGGTAAGAGATTCATTGATATGATTTGGAAATTGATTTCGAATGTCTAGGTTTTTTATGCTAATTAATGGCATGCCCTATGGTCTTTTCAAATCTTCGGGAGGTCTGGGACAAGGAGATCCATTATTTTTGGCACTTTTTATTATTAGTGCGGAGGTGTTATCAAGGGCTTTGAATGGATTAGTGAATGAGAGGGAATATCTTGGGTTTAAAGTGCTAAGGGTTTGTCCTCAAGTTACATATTTATCGTATGCTAATGATATTCTTATTTTTGCAGGTGGGACTTTGGGTTCCTTAGGATGTGTCATGAAGTGTTTGGAGAAGTATGAATTTGTGTTGCGATAAAAAATCAACAAGAGGAAAAGCTGTTTTTTGGTGGATAGAAGAATACTAGTGCACCAAAAACAAAAGATTGCTCCGGTAACTGGCTTCACATTTAAATCTTTTCTTGTGAAGCATTTGGGGTCCCCTTATATGTGGGAAGAAGGAAGAATGTATATTTTGCGAAGCTTGTGTAGACAGTGGTGTCTAGAGTGAATTCATGGAAGAACATATATTTAAGTTTGGGTGGTAGGATTGTGTTTGTTAGGCATGTATTTTCTTCTTTATCCATTCATTTGTTAGTTGCTACTAATACACCTAAAGGAATGCTTCACATGATTGAAAAATTATATGCTTGGTTTCTGTGGAATGGTGGTACTGATGGATTTCATCATCATTAGATGAAGTGGGCAGAGTTATGTTTCCCTTATGAAGAAGATGGTGCGGGATTTAGGGCAATTGGTCATGTGTTTGAGGCATTTTTCATGAAGCTGTGGTGGATGTTTCGTAAATAGGAGTCATTGTGGGAACATTTATGAGGAAAAAATACTATTCCAAGATTTATCAAAATAGGGCAGGGACATCTATCTTTTGCTTTATTAACTTGGAAGAGGATGATCAAAATGAGACATGTGGCGGAATTGCATATGAAATGGTTGATTCAAAGTGGAAATTGTGATTTTTGGTATGATAACTAGCTTGGGTCAGGACCTATTGCTTGGAGGATTGGTAATAATGGATAGCATACTATAGCTCATTTTGTTTAGAATGGCAGATGGAATGTTCCAGAATTACAGCAATGAGTACTGACAAATATCGTTGAAGAGATTAAAAGAATGGATACTTCGGTCTTGGATGGTGAGGATTATGCTATTTGGGTGCCTTTGTCAACTAGTGACTTCACAGTGTCATCAGCCTATCATCCAATAAGGAATTCTAAGAATCATTCTTGGTTGTTCAGCAGTTTGTGGAGTCCTTACATTCCTCTTAGAATTTCATTTTTTATGTTGAGAATGTTGCAAAGTAGACTACCCACCCATAACGTGCTAATGAGATTTGGTTTTAATGGGCCATCTAAGTGTCACTGTTGCTCTAACCCTCAGGTGGAGACTTTAGCACATATTTTTGCATTTACGGACATGGCAATGCAGGTTTAGGATTAGTTTGGCAATCAATTCAATATTCATACTAAACAAGTATCCATAAGAGCAAGATTAGCTGCTTGGTGATTCCAAGAATCAAATTCAAGGTATGTTGATTTTTTGTTGCGATTAGTTCCTATCTTCATTTGTTGGCATCTTTGGAAATTTAGGAATGCAGGATTGTTTGAAGGGATTAGAGGAGGTTGGTAGTTAGGATGTGCAGTAATCATTAAAGATGTCAAGGCTGCATTTTATTTGAAATACCTAAATAAGGGTTGTCAAGAAAAGGAATGGGCTGATTTTATGAGACATGTATTGGAGTTGAAGGGTATAAAGGAGACTTGTTTGGTGAAATGGATCAAACTACCATTTGGAGAGGTATTGTTGAATACGTATGACTGTTCAAAGGGGAATTCGGCTATGAGTGGGGGTGCAGGTATTCTTCAAAATAGTAATGATGATCTCATCTTTGCTTATGCATGTACGTTTGGGATTGCAAATAGTGTACAAGCTAAAATCAAAACTCTACTTTTTGGGGTCTGGTTGTGTGCTCAATATGGATATCATGACATTCATATTCAACTGGATTCCAAGATTATTGTTCAGATGCTGGAGGGTGCATTTAGCTATCCTTGATGTGTGGCACTAGAGTTGGAAGAATTGAAGAAGCTTTGGTTTTTGTCAATTACGCATTGTTTTAGGGAGGCAAATAGAGTAGCTAATGTTTTGGCAAATGAAGGGTGTAATGTTAATCATAATAGTATTTTTATGAATGTTAAAGATTTTCCTAAGTTAGCTAGTGGTGAGTTAAAAATGGATAGATTAAAAATGCCTTCTATAAGGCACTTTATGTCTTTTTTATTTTATTTTTTTACTTATGGAGGTAAGGTTTATATCCACCTCTTTGTACCTTATTTTATTGTTTAATTAATAAAATTGGCGCTACCATCCCCCCACTCGTGTATGGGATTTTGCCAAAAAAAAAATGTGTCTATGTGTGTGTGTACATATATGTATGTATAAATACATATATGTATACACATAGATATATGCATTTTTGTGTGTGTGTACACATACACATACTTACATGCATATATGTATACACACACACACATACATATATGTATGTATGTGTGTGTCTATATATCTACATATATGTAGGTATGTATATATATATACATATACACACACACACACACATATACATACATGCATACATATATACATATATATATACGTACATTTATATGTGTGTGTGTATATATATACACACATATATGTATATATACATGTATGTATGTATATATACATGTAAGTGGAGGGTGTTGAAGTAATAATGGGTTACCTTGGTCGACTGTAGCTTTTGTATAATCGTTCTCGTCAATCGGATTGCAAAGATGTTTCTAGGATTGTTTATTAAGAAACCAAACAAAGCAGAGGCTTTGAATCAGCTGAGGACCCAGTGGCCATGTTCAGAGTTTGGGTCGTGGCCATTCGGATCACACCTTACATTCTCCACTATTTCTCTGACGATAGAGATGAGCTGAGCCTCCAACTTTGATTTCTTTCTTTTTCTTCTCAGTTGATTTCAGAGAATAGAATTGCTGGTGAAGAGCAACTTTTGGTTTTTATGCATCTTTCTCCTTACCTTCTCTTCATCATTTGTCTTTTGAACTTTAAGAATTGTGAGCCTAGAACTTACTTTGGTGTCCTAGTCATTTGATAGAGAACGACGATGCTTATATGGTAGACTTTTAACTTTATATGGTAAATATGCATTAAGGTGCTCAAACAAAAAAGTATATATACATGTATGTATGTATGTATGTATATATACATATAAATATATATATGTATGTATATATACATATGTGTATATATATAAATATATATATGTATGTATGTATGTATGTATGCCTACATACATACATATATGCCTACATAAATACATACATACAAACATACATATATGTATGTATGTATGTATGTATGTAGGTTTATGTGTGTGTGTGTGTGTGTGTAAGAAAAATTATCACAAAAAAGGGGACAAAACCTTACCTCATAAGACTTATTACATTCGAAGAATCCAAAAATTTAAAATATTGAATATAGGGAAAGTGGATACTATCTAATTTGATAAGTCCTGATACATTCTTTGGAATTTGACTATCATTTAAAACTTGAATAATTTCACCTACACTAGCTAGATTTGCTAAAGCATTTGCTATAGAATTGGCCTCGTTATAAATGTGCGAGATAGAATAACACAGTTCCTGCAAAAGCTCCTTTAGCTAACATAATGTGGACCGTAATCTCCATGGAATGGCAGCCTCTTCTCGTATCATTCTGACCAAAATTTGAGAATCCAACTCAACTTCCACCCTCTAAATTTTTATCTTTACACATAATTTATGACCCTCAAATAGAGCCAAATATTCAACTTCCATATTAGTCTGCTCACCAAAAATTAGAGAAAAGGCAGCAAATAGCAACTGGGATACTCTGGTTTGGCTTATTAAAAAATATACCAACTGGGACAGCTCCTTTTCTTGTATAACATGCTAACAAAATGGCTTGGCTTGTGACACGTTGATCAATAGCTATTGAACTATGACATAAACTATTCTTCATGATATATGCTTCCCTTCATATATTGCCAAATTCCTTGCTTTCCAAACTTCCTAACAAATAATAGAAGGCGTAAGCATAATGACCTCACCTAGAGTAGATTAGCAAGATGGCCTCAACCACCAATGCTGCAATGTTTGATGAATATCTGGAGTATGGCAAGTTGACATAACACAAGGAATACCAAGAAAACCTGAAAAATATCTCTAAATTGGCATAGCAAAGTGACATTCTACCAATGTGTGACTCAAAGTTTCTATATTATCACAAAACGGGCATTTAGATAGAAGTTGAAAACCAAATTAATTTAAGATATTAGGAAATGGCAAGAAATCATTTAACACCTTTCACATAAAAATAGAGATTTTAACAGGTAACCTTACATTCCAAATTAGCTTCCTTGACCTCAAGGTAGCCTAATGCCTTCTCACAACCTCCCATGTAGAAGTTAAGGAAAACTTACCAGATGTATTGAGGCTCCAAATGGCATCACCTTCAATGTCAAGAATATACTGCTGAAAAATTGTCTGAGCAGCAAGCATTCTCTTACACACCGAGCTAACAACACCCTTTTGATCTCTAGCCAATGTATTATACTTACCAATCATGAATGTTGCCCACAACGAGCGATTTTTTAAGCGCCCAACACAATTTGGCACCAAAATTAGTCAACATATCATCCAAACTTCTCAAGCCAAACCCATCCTTATTGTTGGGAGACACAAATCTTTCCATTTTACCCAGTGACGTTTATTACCAAACTCACTCTCCCCCGAAAAAAAATTTGCCATTATACTCTCCATCCTTTTTCAAACCTTTTTAGGAGGATCCATGGCAGTTAATACATGCAAAGGAATAGATGCAAGAACATACTTTATCAAAATTAATCTCTCCCCTTGAGATAACAATATCTTCTTCCAGCCTGTCACTTTGTTGAAAAACTTTTCAATGAGAAAGTGAAAATGAATCTCTCGCTTTCTTCCCCTATATAAATTACGTCCCAAATACTTTATTGGAAAAGAAGAGTGTGTAAAACCTGTCTTTCTCTGAATCCACGGAGTGTGAGAAGGATGACACCATTTGGATGCAATGAAAAAACTCTTGGAAACATTCATTCTTTGACCAGAACCCCTATGGTAGCCTTCTAGAAACCGCGTCAAATTGCTAATGCTTCTTTTGTTTTCCCTTGTAAGCACCATGATATCATCTACAAAAGTTAAATGTGTTATTATAGGGCATCCACACTTCGTTTCACATGGATATATTTCTCCTTTATCAACACATGCCTTCAAACCTCTACTCAGAGCCTTGGCCACAAAAATGAACGAGAAAGACAGTGGATCACCTTGTTTTATTCTCCTAGACATAAAAAAAAAAAACCTTGCATTGTACCATTGATCATTATGGAATACTAGCTTTTTGAAAGATGTCAATAAATCTCTCATCAAAACCGAACTTCTGCAACACCAATATGAGAAAATCCCAAGAGACCTTATCAAAAGCTTTCATCATATCCAATTTAAACAAATAATTATGTCCCCTTACCTTCTTGTCCAATCATCTCCTGGGCAAGCAAAATATTGTCAAAAATCTCCCTTCTACCAACAAAAGCAAACTGTTCGTGTGATATCAATTGAGGAACAACTGAACTCACCCTTCTTGATAAGATCTTGGAGAAAATTTTTCTTACAAAATTGCTTAGATATATGGGTCTAAAATCAACAAAGGTCACCGGATTAAGCTTCTTATGTATCAACACCACCAGAGGAATCCTTATACTCTTCGGTATTGGCACACCCTGCATGAATTCCAGAACAGCATGGAGCAAATCAGGAGCTATAATGTCCCAATAATATCTGAAAAAAGAGCCTATAAATCCATCCAGTCCCAAAGCACTATCTTTATCCAAATCAAAAACTATTGTCCGTAACTCTTGCAAGGAAACATCCGCTAGCAATTTACAATTCACATCACTAGAAATTAGTGTAGGAATCACCGCATTAAACTTTCTATGCCTTCAACTTTCTCTTTTGCAAACAAGCACTTGAAATAGGACACTGCTTCCCTCCCAATATGGTCTTCATCTTCAATCCAACAAACCCTCTCAGCATTTTTGATTCTATGAATGACTAGATTTCTTCTTCTATCTTTGACAATCGCCTGGAAAAATTTCGTATTCCCCTCCCCTTCCTTTAGCCAAGCAATTCACCAGAATTCTTCTTCATTTATGAGATTCAAAAGCAATTGTGCGTGTGCCTAATGAAGCTCCATTCTGTCCACATTAGATTGCGAGGATCCATAGCTCAATTCCTTCTGCTGTACCAAATCTTCAACCTTCTTTAAAGATAGAAAAATATCACCAAAGCACCTTCTGTTCCATTTTTTTTTAATTGGCTAACCCCGTACACGAGGGAGGGCGTCACTCCAAATTTTATTAAAATTACGAAAAAGAGGGGGGTATAGACCTTACCTCAAGCAGTACATGAAGTTAAAACACAGAAAATTAGGAGTACTACTCCTTTTACATTAAGCAAGTACATAAAAGTAAAACAAAGAGATAGGGAGTACTACTCCCTTTACAAGAGCAACAAAAAGAGATGACGGTGAGGAAATGAGATCCCTCCAACAAAAAGCTTTAAGATAGATCGGATTAAAAAAATCAAATATGAAGCTCTTTCCTTTTAGGTTTCATGAATCTGAAGTTACAAATGCCCAATGAGTCCAATCTCAATAAACCACTAGCATGTTTAAGGAAGATCCAAACTATTACGATAAATCTGAAAACACCTATTCTTCACGCCAATTGAAGCCAAATAATCCGCCACAAAATTTGCTTCCCGAAAACAGTGTTGGAAGATAACATTTTCAGGCAAGAGTAGTTTAATTGCACGTACAATGGGTTGAATACAGGCTGGAACGGTAAATGTTTCTTTCAATACTCCATAAAGAGTAGCTGAATCAACCTCAATGACAACTTTGGTGATACCAAGACTTTGACAAATCTTCAAACCATTAAGAACAGCCCTAGCCTCAGCTTGTAAAGAGTTCACATTTACCAAGCCACAAGAAAAACCAAATAGAAAATTCCCACACTCATCCCTCCCAACACCCCCAGCACCACCAATACCCGACTCAATGAAAGAGGATCCATCAGTATTCAACTTAACAAAACCAGACAAAGGGAATTCCCAATAAATAGGTTTTGCAAAAAATCTCATTCTCCTAGCCCCTAGAAAGTTAAGCATGAAGACCATGAAATACCCAAGTCATGTGATAAATGGAATCTTAACTGGCATAATAACTTAATCTCCTGAAAGAATCATATAGCAAACCTTGATGCGCATTCCAGAATTTACCTTCAAATCTAGCTCTATTACGAGCTCTCCATAAATGCCACAGTATCAAGCAAGGAGAAACTTGAGTAATCCATTTCAAAGCAACACCATGAACATCAAGCAACCACCATCTTTTACAACGTTCAATAATTCTCATATCAGGAGATAGAATGCCTAAACCTTTCTCAAAGTAACACCAAACCTCATTAGCTAACTTGCCTGAAGAGAAAACATGCTCCAATGATTCAATTTCAGCATTACTCTCACAACATGCACACATAGATGGACCATGAATTTGCAATCTCATTAAGATATCATCCGTCGGCAACTTCCTCCTAAATAACCTCCAAACAAAAAAGGAAATTTTAAGAGGAATAGAAGAGTGCCAAAGAAGAGAAGAAGTCCAAATTCTAGCAGCAGAAGATCGAATTAGATGAAAAGCTGATTTTAGTGTAAAACAACCAGAAGATGAAACATCCCACACCATAGTATCGGAGCTCTCACCAAATGAAAAGAAATCATTTTGAATCACTTCCAATATCTCGGGTGGCAAGACTTTCAGATATTCGAACCATATTCCATCTGCCATCAACTACAAAATCCATAACCTTTTCATCCAAAGCTAGCAATGGGAATTTCCAAGCTAGAGGACCAAATCCACTCCAATTATCCCACCAAAAAGAACACTCACCAGCACATACATCCCATTTTATGTGATACTCCATTATTTCCCTAACAGAAAAAATTCTTTTGACAATGGCTGAATGATTGGAATGTAATTGAATTTGGTTAGGATGAAAATGACCAATATATCGATGCCTCACAAATTCTGATCCACATTGAATCACCCTTCTAAGTTGCCACCAAAGCTTACAAGAGAAGGCCTTGATAATGTCACTTAAGCTTCTAAAACCAACCCCCCCTTCCTCAACTGGAAAGCACATTTTTTGCCAAGCAACCCAATGCCTTTTGTAACCCCTATCAGATTCTCCCCACAAAAAATGTGCAAAGATCTTCTCCAATTCGTGCAAAACTCCCTTAGGAGGTTCCAATACAGCCAATAAATGAATTGGAATAGAGGTCAATACATGCTTAATAAGAATCACCCTAGCACCAGTAGATAAATACTTACCTTTCCAATTGTTAATCCTCCAAAGAACTTTATTTACCAATCCCGAAAACATAGCCTTCATCTTTCTTCCCACATACAATGGACACCCCAAATAAGAAATAGGGAATTGTTTGGCTGTAAAACCAGTTAGTTGAGCAATGATAGATCTTCGGCTATGTGATGCATGATTACCCGTCAAGAAACAACTTTTAGAAGCATTTACTCTTTGACCTGAACACTTTTGGTATCTTTGTAGTATATCCATCACACACCTCAGTGATTTCTTGCCTCCATTTGAGAAAATAATCACATCATCTGCATAACTAAGGTGTGTAACCTGCAAACACTCATGAGCAACAAAAAAAGGAGTGAAGCTCTTACATGTTAATAAGTTATTAAGGTTTCTAGAAAGAACCTCAGCTCCCAATATAAATAAAGTCGGAGATAAAGGGTCCCCCTATCTCAAACCTCTAGTTGATTCAAAAAACCCACAAGGTTTACCATTCACAATCACTGAAAAATAACAAGAAGAAATCAATCTCCAAATAAAATCCAGCCATATTTCTCCAAAACCAAACTTTCTCATAACCTGTATGAGAAACAACCAAGATACTCTATCATAAGCTTTAGCCATATCTAGTTTAAGCATAACATTAGAACCCCGAATCTTCTTATTCAAAGCACCACACAACTGCCAAAGCATACATTCCAAAGCCCTTAACCTTTTTGATTTAAGAGCCAAAGCATACATTCCAAAGCCCCTCATTGGCAACTGCCAATTATCCTAAACCACATTAAGAAAGTTCTCACGCGAGGTCCACATATTCTGGATTTTAAAGTATTTTGACTTCGGTTTCACCGAGCCATGTTGAAGCAATAGTGGGGCATGATCCGAAGTGATCTTATTTAGATGTTTAACCACAGATTGAGGCCTAATATCCAACCATTTCTGATTAATTAGAAACCTATCCAGCCATTTCCATACCCTCCTACCACCTCTAATCCCTGATCCTATAAAGGAATTCTCTGTGAAAGGAAAGTCAGTCAATCCACACTCAAAAATAGTTTTGATTAAAATCAGCCATAGCCCCAAGATCCTGACTAGAAGATTCAATATGCTTCTCCAAAGAGCATATGACATTAAATCTCCACCAATAATCCAAGGTTTACTACCAGCATTATGTGCAATATCAACAAGATCAGGCCATAACATTCTTCTTTCTGCCCATGAACTCTTAGCATAAACAATGGTTGCCTCCACTACATGAGACCATGAATCACTAGAAACCATCAAGTGCATCAATTGCTCAGTGTTACGCAAGACATTTAGATGATAACCTTCCTTCCAAAGAATCCAAATCTTATTTGATGCATTATGATAAGTGATAATTTTACTTATTTTAGCATAGTATTATATATATTTTTTTAGTGTGTTTTAAGTATATTTTAAGTGTTTTTAATCTAAAAATGGCTCAAATTCATAATCGTTGTTCCATTTGAAAAATTTTCTAAAAATTAGGGTTTTTACCTGATTTTTAGGGTGTTGAAGCAAAATTTATATTTTGAGCAAATTAATGCATAATCTTTGTGCAATCTTTCAGGTTTTATACATTCAATCATAATTTAGATCAATTGGAACACAAATCATCACATTCTTAGTGGATTCAATGATGATTAGTTTTGGAATTTCAATAGAACAACTTTTACAATCAAACTTGGAGGATTTTTGTACTCAACTTTTGGAAAATTCTCATTAAAAAATTCACCATGGATTAAAGGATCAACATCACAAAAAGGTCTCAAGCAAAAGAGAAGTGCAAAGAAGCAAATGAAAGTGAAGAATTGGAGAAAACTAGGCATCGGTAATAATGATACATTTTTGTATTTTGGTAATAACTTGAGGTACAAATATTGGATTGAGATGATTCTTGTGGGATTTTAAATCTAAAAGAAAACTCTACAATTCTTATGAAGATATCAAAATCCAATTCTTATATCTTCATAGCCAAAAATACAAATTACTAAAATACAAACCTCTTCCAACCACGTCTCAGTATTTTGGACATATCTTTGCATTCAAAACTCTAAATGAACGGATTCTTGTGGTTTCAGAAATCTATTTCAAAGGGATACAACGTTCATGTTTTGAGAAAAAGCTTATTTTGCCTTCTTCTGGGAGCAATATGGGGATCACGATCCGCAAACCAACTGCCCACGTATATACCCGCATATCATGCATGACAGTTTGAAAATGATGGCTTCAACTTATAGCTTATCTTCCAGCCCGTTTTGATGACTTTTTGAAGATTCCTTGCACCTGCACTACCCAAGGAAACATTGCAAAATTCAATGGAAAGCTTTTTGTGATTTCAAGACAACTTTTCTTGCAAATTGTCATGCAAGTTATCTAGATGATTAGGGTGACTTTGTCTATAAATAGGGAACTCTTGCGAGACATTTAGAAGATGTCTTGAAGGGAGAAGCACTCCCAAGTAGCATATAGTAGTAGTTTTCTTTGTAGTTTAGAAGAATTTTCATTACTTGTAAGAAAACTCTTGGAGGATTCAAGTATATCAATTCATATCAATGAGAAATGAAGCTTTGGAACCATGTTCTACCAACAAATGAGCATTTCTTACCTTAGCTCTTTAATTTCTTACTTATTTTTGAGTTGTTTATATTATATGTTATTCATACAAGCTATGTTTAACTAAATACATGTCTTAGAGTTAGATGAAGCTAATTATATTATTTGAATGTTATTATACTTGCTATAACTTCATATTTGCTTGTTCATCTATCAAGGTTTAACATTTGTAGTAGCTTGATCAACAATTGCAAATCATTTAGATGTTATTTGACAATAAGAAATGCTTATAACATTGGAAAATGGTAGATGAAACTTATGTTGTACATACATGCAAATAGTTGTACAAGTAGGTAGATTGAGGTTGTTTAATACCACAATTCATGTATTTCACAAGGGTTCATCATGGAAATATTTGAACTCTATCAATTCATTGTGAAAACAAGTCTTGATTTCATATGGAATTGCAATCCTAAGCAAGACAAGATTAATATAGCTAGGTGTTAATTCATTCAATCGTATTAATGACAATTAGTGGATTCTCAACCCTATCACTTGTGTTTGTGAATTTCTTCCATTTGTTTTATTTCAAGTAGTTGAATTTTCTTATTTTGCACACCACCTATTTGATGTATTGTCTAGATAATAGAGTAAGTTAGTAGTTTTGGTACTTGCAAATTCTTGTTTTCCCTTGGGATCGACCCTAATACTTTCCCTACTACATTTGACCCGTGCACTTGCGGAAACGGGTATTAGGTGATACGTGCGTGGTAGCACCCATTTCAAATTTGGAAGCTTCATCCATGGTATTCATCAATTTATGTGATTTGAATGATTCTACAAGGAGTCTTGTGTGTTCAACCATTCTTGAGTTTGGAGAATCCGTGAAACAATCAAGAAATTAGACTTGAAGATTGCGTTTTGGTTTTGGATTAAACATGCATTAAAAAAAAGGCCCAAGAAGTAGCATATGCTCCAAAATGATGCATATAAGTTGGCTAGGTGTGATGGATCCAATTTGAAAGCCTTAAAATTGCAAGATTGAAGCCCAATGGAGTCCAAGGAGGGATGGCTAGCCCATTTATTTATTTTATGGCGAATTTTTTTATATTTTTTAAGAATAGTCTAGAGTAGCTTTTATTTGCAAGACTTTTAGATTGTTTTCATATTCTTTTATGTTAAGTGTTAGTAATTGTTAAGAATTAGTTTTTGGCAGCTAGTTCTAGAATTTTCTATTCCATATTCCATGACTTTGTGAGCCTATAAATAGGCCACCATGTGTAATATTTTTATAAGTTTTGATGTTTGATGAAATAATAAAATTCTTCTTCTCTTTCACGAGAGTTTTCTTTAGTTCTTGCTGATGAGAACTATAACTTTATCAAGAGTGATTCTTGTGGTGATCTAAAACCAACCTTGCTTAGAATTTTCTTCTTGTTTTGACTAAGTCCTGAGAATAAATTTGGTTAGACGAATGAACTCGCTCATATCGGTCTATCAAAGTTTATTCTTTGGTTTAAGATTTCTACAAGGGTTGAATTCAAGGTGATCAATCTCCATGTTTAGGTTACTTTGGTTTACGAATCAAAGTTGGTCTAAAGTTCAACGTGATTGTTACTTTTGAAGATAATTTGGTCCAATTCAGCGGGAGGACTTGGATTAAATTGCTGCTTGATTCATCAAGACGATCTTTGCGGAGATATTCTTGTGATATACGAAAGTGGCCTCCCCCGATTTTACCATTAGGTTATAAATTTTATTACTTGTTTATGTGAATTTTGTATAATTTTGATAGTACCTAAACCTCACAACCACATTAAATAAAGACTAATCCAATGATAATAAATTGCACAATTTTCCTATCTTAACTGCATCAGCCAAAGACTCTAGAGAACTAAAATAGATACATTATACATGCTAACAAAAAACTTCAAGTGACGAGTAGTAGCCTTACCCATCGCACTCCGCACATTCCATAGGAGGATGTTATTCATTGCAAACCACAGATAGATGGCAATTTGAAGCCTTCATAGGTTGTTTAGTTATAATGTTACGAGGCAGTCGAATTTGGTTTCTTTTCCTTCTCAACCTTTTTGAATGAAAAGCAGTGAAGCCCTCCTTATCCATCTCCTGCTGTTCTTGGTGTTTTTGATTGATACTCATGATCGTCCCATGAATGTTCTCACTATAATCCTTTAGTGGAAGAATGTATTTGTCTCGCTATTGCCCAACCAACACTTATTCTGAATCAGAAAAAGAACCGTCTTGATCTACCACATTAGGTTTTGAAGCATCTTTCAACTTTGAGTCATCACAAATTACTTTAAGCTTTGCATTCTCAATGCACATATTTCATCTTCAACTATTCTCTCTGCATTCAATAAAAGTCCCCCGGTTCGCTTGCCTTGATCCTCTTCCTCCTAATTGCATATCACAGGAACATTATCTTGCTATAGAATCTCTCATTCTTCTTGTTCTTCCTGCTCTATAGCCTGTTGTGGTTGTTTTGCATTTTCACCCTTCTGAACATACATACCAACCTTCTGCTGATTCAATATATATGTGCGTGTGCGTGTGCACGTGCGAGTGCGTGTGCGTGTGTGTACATATATATATGTATATATATGTATATATACATATATATATGTACACACATGCGCACACATATATATGCATATATGTATAGATATATATATGTACAGATATACATATATATGTGTATATATATCTATGTACATATATGTGTATATACATCTATGTATATATGTGTGCATATATATGTATATATGTGTTTGTGTGTGTATGTATGTATGTATATATATACACATACATATACATACATATACATATTTATATATATAATGTTAGCAAACCTAGTAAAAGTATATTGTGGCCAAAATTTGATTCTGATAGAACTTTAAGGTCGCAGACAAGGCCGGTCAACAATTCTTCTCTTAATTGTCATCATGATTAACATTTTTTTTTGGAGCATACGGGGAATTTCTAAAGCCCCAAATTTACAAAAATTGAAAAAATAAATAAGGTTGTATCAGGTAGGCCTGGTAGCCATTTGTGAGCCTAAGGTGGATGTTTTGAAGATGGAGAAATTTCACATTAAATTAGGATTGGATGTTAGTTTGTCTAATTCTATGGGTTCTGTGTGGGTGTTTTATAAACAAACGTTTGCTTGTCATTGATAGGGGAAAGTAATCAACACTTAACAGTCTCCCTTAATGCTTCAATTCTATCTCAGCCTTGTAAGGTCTCATTTATCCATGCAAAGTGTACAGATACTAAACGACAGGTGCTTTGGAATTCACTAAGGGAGGAATTTGATCTGGGGAGACCATGGATATTAGGGGGGGATCTTATGTCATCACGTCTCAGGAAGAAAAAAAGAGGGGGTAGGCCTTTTGTTTCTGATGAGTCTATGGATCTGGTGTCTTTCATGCAAGACATTCACGTTTTTTATTTGGGTTTCACTAGTTCATCATTCATGTGGCGTAACAATAGGCAAGGAAATGCGAGAGTATGGAAGCGTTTGGATAGATTTCTGATAAACTCTCAGATGGAAGAGATGAATGTCCATTTTTCAGTCCAACACTTGGCTCGTTTGATTTCGGATCATGCACCTCTACTCTTGAAAGGTGCAGTAAGGAATTCTTGTCATGTGAGGACTTTCAGATTTCTGAATTTCTGGATTACGCATTCTGATTTCTTGGACTGTGTTTGGCAAAATTGGCAAGAGGAAATCTTGGGGCATCCTTTGCAGGTTTTAGAAGCAAAATTGAAGAGAATAAAAGCAGTTTTAAGGGACTGGTCACAGCAAAAATTTGTTGATATTTTTGCAGAAGTAAGGAGGGCAGAATGTAATGTAGCTGAAACTGAGCAGATTTATGATGAAGAGGGAACGGATCATGCACAAGAGAAAATACAAAAAGCAAGGGCTGAGCTGGTTAGAGTGCTTACAGTGGGGGAGAGTTTTTGGAAGCAAAAGGCATGCATTAAATGGTGGAAAGAAGGAGAAAGTAATTCAAGGTTCTTTCGCAGCTTAGTAGCAGAAAAGAGGCTAAAACTACCATCCATAGAATTAGAAATGCTTTCGGAGTTGGCTTGAAAATAAGGAAGATATTGCCTTGGAAGCTTGTAATTTTTTTACTCATTTATTTTTTGATGAGGGTAATGTGGAGGAAAATATGCTAGAACATATTCCCCATCTTCTATCAAATTTGGAGAGTGGGGCACTTGAAGATTTTCCATAAAAAATGGAGGTAAAGCAAGCTATTTTTTCTATGGATGGTGACAGTGTAGCAGGGCCAGATGGCTTCATGGGAAAATTTCTTACCACAACTTGGGAAGTGATTGAAAATGATGTTTACAACACTATGTTTGGTTTTTTCTGTGGAGATGATTTGCCCAAAAGTATTACCTCCACCTACATTGTTTTGCTTCTAAAGATTTCAAATCCACAGGACTTCTCGCAATTCCGACTGATAAGTTTGTATAACTTCATCAATAAGATCATTTCTAGAATCTTGTCTGATAGGTTAGCAAAAATTCTTCCTAAGTTAATCTCCAAAGAGCAAAGTGGTTTTGTTCAAGGGAGGATGATTATGGAGAACGTTTTGCTTGCCCAAGAATTAGTTGGTGATATGGGAAGATTGAATGGGGGAGGAAATGTAGTGATCAAAGTGGACATGGCGAAGGCATATGATAGAGTTAATGGGTTGTACTTGTTGCACATTCTAAGAAAATTCGGGTTCGGGGAAAGGTGGATTGACTTGATTTGGCGCCTTATGTCAAATTGTTGGTTTTCAGTAATTGTTAATGGTTGTCCTAGAGTTTTTTTTAAAGCCACTAGAGGCATTTGGCAGCGAGATCCTATTTCACTTGCGTTATTCATAATTGCTGCAAAAGGATTGTCTAGAGCTCTTAAAAGGCTTCCCATGAGACAAAACTTCATTCCTTACAAAGTGCCCCAGTAATGTCCTATCATTTCCCACTTGGCATCTGCAGATGACATAATTATCTTTTCTAGCGCAACGAGGTGTTCTTTAAGAATGGTTAAAGATACTCTTCAAAGCAATGAAAGATACTCAAGGCAAAAGGTGAACATTAGCAAAAGTGGTTTTTATTGTCATTCCAAAATGTTTGTTGCTCGCAGATTGATTGTTAAAAACACTGTGGGAATTTCTAGAAGACAATTTCTGATGTGCTATTTGGGATGTCTAGTATTTCAGGGAAGAAGAAAGAAGTTAATTTTTGACTCTATGGCTTAGGCGATTTCTAAGAAGGTGCAGACATGGCAAGGTAGACTTTTGTCACCTAGAGGTAAGCTCATCCTAATTAAACATGTTTGGTCCTCGATACCACTGCATATCCTTGCTTGTTGCTCTCCACCAAAGAGTACTTTAGATGATATAGAAAGACAGTGTGCAAAATTTCTATGGGGCAGTAATAAGGAGAAATCCAAAGTACATTGGTTAAGTTGGCATCATCTTTGTAGACCTACAGATGAGGGGGTGCGGGTTTGAGATCATTGGAGGACATTTACAAGGCTTTTTCCATAAAATTGTGGTGGAAATTCAAGGAGCAAAACTCGTTATGGGCTGAATTTTTAAGAGCAAAATATTGTAGTAGGGTGGATCCTAGTAGGGTGACTCCAAACTTGAAAGGGTCTCTTACATGGAAACGAATGCTAAAGGTGAGGGATATTGTAGAAGAGAATATATGGTGGATTGCAGCCACGGGGGATAGTCGTGATGAGATGATTTGGAAGCTAACAAACTCGTGGAAGTTTTCTCTAGGGTTGGCTTATGATTATGTGAGGGATGGCTACGGTACAAGCTTTGTGTAAAAGCAGATTTGGGGTGTAGGCATCCCTATTAAAATTTCTTTCTTTTTATTAAAGTTATTTAATAAAAAATTGCCTTTAGCTGATGTTCTTCATAAGCTTGGTGTGCAAGGACCTTCAAAATGTTTTTGTTGCACACAAGCCACTAGGGAATCCAGTGAACATGTTTTCAGTCTCGGGGAAATAGCGCAGAAGGTTAGGAATTTTTTTGGAGGATCAGCTGGAATTGCCCCAAATGTGTCTTATGTGAGGATGCATGTGATGCAATGGTGGATGTTACCTAGTGCTAATCAATATGTCTTTTTTGTGCACAAAATTGTTCCTATTTTAATCTTGTGACACTTATGGAAGGCTAGGAATGTTTGGTATTTTGAAGGAAAAGTAGTAAATTGGGAGGCAATTGTACATAGCATATCCCTGGATATAAAAATTGCTATTGAAGGACTTTTTAAATTAACTTTTTCTATGTCTAGTTGGTGTTATTTGTGTCGTGTAGTTGAAGGCAAAAGAAGGGCACCAATCGTTACTTTGGTAAAATGGAGTCCAGCCTTTCAAACTTTCAAGTTGAACACTAATGGAAGTTCGAATGGTAATCCAGGACTACGTGGGAGGTGGCATTCTAAGAGACTCTTGTGGTAAAGTTATACTTGCTTTTTCTTGTCCTTTTGGTGTTTGTACTAGTTTGGAATCAGAATTTATGGCTGCAATTTTTGGGACTAAGCTTTATTTATCAAGGGGCGTTACATCTTTTGTTGTTGAGTCGGATTCTCTATTGTTTGTTAAAATGATGAAAGGTGCTTTAACATGTCCATGGAGGGTTAAGTCAATATATAGAGAAATTAAAATGCTTGGATCTCATTTGCAAGATTTTATACATTGTTATAGACAAGCAAATGTGCCGGCGAATATATTGTCCAAGGAAGGAATGCGTTTACAAAGCTCAAAGATTTTTGATTCGTTATCTGAGATTCCATCAAAAGTAAGAGGTGCAGTTAGAATGGATCAAATAGGTCTCCCATCTTTTCGAAGAAGTTACAAATAGATTTTTTTTTTTTTTTTTTTTTTTGGCATTAGTTATTTTTCTGGATTTTAGTACTTTTTCATGTAAGAGAGTAATACTCCCTATTTATATTTCCAAGTTTTTTTAACTTTAATTTTGTAAGCATGAGGTAAGGTTCGGTCCCCCTCAGTTTTATTTACTAAGTTTAATAAAACTTTGGAGCGGCGTCCTCCCCACGTACGGGGTTAGCCTTTAAAAATATATATATATTTATATATTTGTATATATATATATACGTATATATGTATATACATATATATATACGTATATATGTATATATACGTGTATATACGTTTATATATATGTGTGTGTGTATATATAACTATGTATATATATGTATAGATATACATATATATATCTCTGTCTGTGTGTGTGTGTGTGTGTCTATGAGAAAATTGCAGTTTTGGTACCAAAAGTTAGAGATTCGGCAGTTTGAGTCCTTAAAGTTTGGACAATAGTAAATCTAGAACCAAATGTTTCAATTTTTTAGCACATTTAGTCCTATTGACTATTTTTCTCAAAATCTTATCGGAATCTAGTCATGTGAAACTCATGTGACGTTACAAAAGTTTTCAAAAATAATTTTAACAAATCAATTGCCATAATTTGTAATTAAATGCACAACTTGAATGCATAATCCAGATATATTTTTTTTAATTTTATTTGCTTATTTATCATTTATGAACTCAATTTAGCGCATTTAATTACAAATTATAGCAATTAAAATTTTTTTCTTTAATCGAATTCTTTTTGAAATTTTTTTTAACTAGCACATGAGTATCACGTAACCAAATTTCGATAAGATTTTTGTAAAATTGGTCAATAGGACTAAACATGCTAAAAAATTAAAACATTTGATACTAGATTTGTTTTTGTCCAAACTTTAGAGATTGAAATTGTCGATACCCCAAACATTTTGTACCAAAATTGTAATTTTCTCTCTCTCTCTCTATATTTACACATATTTATGTATGCATATATATATATGCATATATATGTTTATATATATGTATATATATCTATCTATGCATATATACATATGTGTATATATGTGTGTGTATGTATATGTATATATGTATAGATATACATATGAAAGGAAGAAGCTAGCTCAAATAAACACACAAGGCTCTCTTCTGCAACGTCTTCCTCTATACGAGGGACGTTTGAATTCAAAATCAATTGCATTTTCCAACAGCTACTGACTGGAAAACGATCTCTTCTTCCTTCTACTTTCTTTCTCTTCCTTCTCCTCCATATCTTCTCTGTTTGCAGCGTTCTCCAGGTGTTTTCAGCTTGGAATCCTGCCATTTCCATGGCTGGTTTCCAACTGGAGCTTGGCCAACAGATGCCAAGTAAGTCCTTCGCAAATATCCTAAGGACTGAACCTATTGCTTCACCGTACAAGATTAAGTCAGTTTCACAATATAGAGGAGAGTCTACAGTTGTGTTCACAACTGATGAGATTAACAAAATTACCACACCATTCAGATTCTCGCTGATTGGAAAATTTTCTTAAGGACAACCCAACCTTGAAGCTATTCGTAAAGCATTCAAGACAGTTGGTTTTCAAGCTGGTTTCTCCATTAGTTTGCTTGATTTTCCACATGTGTTGATCAGATTCACACATGAGGAAGATTACTTGCATTGTTGGCTTAAAAGATTATGGATGATTGCAGAATTCCCAATGCGAATTTTCAAGTGGAGTCCGGGCTTCAAACTCAATGCCGAATTCACCCATGCACCGGTTTGGTTATCATTTGAACGCTTGCCAATTCTCTTCTTTGACAATGCAACTCTCTTTTCCATTGCAAGTGCCATTGGGGTGCCACTTAAAATTGATGCTGCTACTACAACTTTATCTAGACCATATGTCGCAAGCATCTGTGTTGATCTGGACCTTGCGAAAGATCATCCAAACTGCATTTAGATTGCTGCTGGTCAAGAGGGTTTTTGGCAGAAAATAAGCTATGATAATATGCCTGCTTATTGTTCATCTTGCAACAAACAAGGGCATGCCAAGTCTGAATGTAAACGACAGAACCAAACACAACCTTCAAGGGAGGAACAGGTGAAGGCTATGACAGTGAAGAAGGCATATATGCCTGTTCATCGTGATGACAAAGTTGTAGAGGCAAAGCAAAGTGATGATGCACAAAACAGATGTCTTAAGGGTAAGGAGGTTGAGATTCAGAGCAAAGAGGTGAACTTCCAGGTGATAGAAAGGGTGGTGAGCGAACCTGGAACATCAACAGTAGTGCCTTCAAAACCTGCAGTGCCTAGAATACCTTCTCAACCTGGAGCAGTAATGATTTTTGAACCTGAAGTAGCAGTGATGCCTTCTGAACCTACAACAAGGATTTTGAACATAGAGTAGCAGCAGCAGTGGATTGTAAAGTGTTGAATGATACAGCATGAAAGCTAGAGATGTTTGCTATTGAACAGATGCAATAGCAGCAACTTGGGGCGATTCTTGATGACTCCAAAATCAGAAATATGGAGACTAATCATGACCATGTTAACAACAACTCATTTTCTGATTCGGAGCAGCTCCCTTTGGGTCACAAGATTATATCAATCCAGGCCTTTTAAGGAATTTAGTGAGCTTATTGAGAGAAGGTAGCCTAAGCTAATTGAGGATGACGGTTTTTAACAAGTGGTTTCAAAGAAGTCTAGGAGATGGAGGTCTTATATTCGAGTCCCAAGGCAAATTTTAACAAGGCAAGCCTCGAAGGCATTTGATGATTTTCCTTCAATGGTTAACCATGAATAATATGATCATATGGAATATAAGAGAAGCGGTGTGTAAATTCTCTATTCGTGGCTTAAAGTCGTTAATAAAGTTGCATGGAGTTTTATCAGTAGTATTGTTTGAACCATTAGCTACAGTAGAGAATATTGAGAAATTATGTTTGAGTTTGTGTTTTGATTTTTGTGTGCTTAATGTGTTAAACAAAAATATGACTGCTTTGAAAATATGGGTATCATGTGAATGTCATATCAAACTCAGACTAATTTCTTCATATTATGATTTCAAATGATGGCTGGAAACAAATGGCTTTGGAAACCTTTGTGTATGCGAAGTGTTCTAGGGTTGATAGAAGATTATTATGAGATGAACTTCGGCATATTGCAGAAGGAAATGATAAACCTTGGTTGGGTGGGGGTAATTTTAACATAATCAGATCGGTTAGTGAATACTTGGGTTCTTCGGGCCAAGATTTGGGTGCAATTGCTGAATTTAATGATGATATTTCTTCATGTGAATTGCTGGAATTGCCATTCTCTGGTATTTTATATACTTGGACAGGTGTTCGAGCAGGAGCAAGAATATGGAAGCGTTTGGACGGATTACTTGGGAATCAGCAGTGGCTGAATTTATTTTCAATGTCAGATGTTCATCACCTTAGTAGAGCTACCTCAGATCATTCTCCATTGCTTCTCAAGTCAACTGTAAGCAACTCTTCGATCCCTAAATCTTTTAAATTTCAGAAAATGTGGTTGTCAAATGTTTCTTTTCTTGAAGTGGTGAAAAATAATTGGAGCCAGCCAGTTGATGGATATGGAATGTATGCATTTGCTTATAAAATGAAAAGGTTAAAGGCATGTTTGAAAGTTTGAAATAGGCAACATTTTAGGGGTATCTTTCAAAGGATGAGACAGATGAAAGATGTTGTACAACAGAAGGAGATGCAGTATGAAAAATTACATACGGAGGAGGCTAGGATCCAATTGCATCAGGCTCAAGCTCATTTGCTTAACTATTTGAAGAATGAAGAAGATTATTAGAAGCAAAAGGCTCGAGTTAAATGGTTAAAGGAAGGGGAAGGTAACACGAAGTTTTTTCATGCTTCAGTTCAGAAAAGGCATCGCCAACTAAGAATAGCCAAATAAAGGATTTAGCAGGCCATTGGATTGAAGGTGAGGATGAAATAGCTAAAGAAGCAGAATTATTTTATAAGGAGTTATTATCTGCAGAAATGATTATGGGAGAGGATAGCATTGTGCAAGTTATTCCAAAATTGGTAACGCCAATGCAGAATGAGCAGTTGCTCAAGGAAGTTACATTGGAAGAGCTGCACACAATAGTTTTTGAAATGGATAGAGATAGTGCTCCAGGGCCTGATGGGTTTTCTGGTATTTTCTTTGTTCATTGTTGGGACATAATTGCAGAGGATTTACTACATGCAATACATGATTTTATGGCAGGGGTACCGTTGCCTAAAGGCATATCCAGCTCTCTTATAATCTTAATCCCGAAGAAGCAAAATCCAAGTACTTTTGCAAACTTCAAACCCATAAGCTTGAGCAATTTCACCAACAAGGTTTTCACGAAGATTCTGGCGAATAGGATGAGATTGATACTACCTTGTCTTATCTCACTAGAACAATCAACTTTTGTAAAGGGTAGGGAAATTTCTAAAACTATTCTTCTTGCACAGGAGATGGTGGCTTCAATTGATAAAAAGGTGAGGGGTCATAATTGCTTGTTTTAACTTGACATGATGAAAGCGTTTGATAGGGTATCATGGCATTTTTTGCAGCTTGTATTGAGGCGATTTGGTTTTGTGGAAAGATTTATAAATCTCATTTTGGGTAATCTTTCTCATAGTTGGTTTTCAAAATTAATCAATGGCAAGTCTCAAGGCTTTTTTCAAGCAACAAGGGGGATTAAGCAAGGAGATCCAATGTCCCCTATCTTGTTTATATTGGTGGCAAAGGCTTTTAGTAGGGAATTGAATTCTTGGGTAGAAAAAGGAGATATACTTCACTTTGCTTTGCAAAGGGGATGTCCAATAGTCACTCATCTTGCTTTTGCAGACGATGTTATAATTTTTTGTAGAGCAAATAGGAGATCAAGAATTTGATTTATTTTCTTGAAGGCTACCAGGATGGTTCAAGCCAAAAAATTAATATAAACAAAAGTTTTTTTATTGTATCCAAGAAATGTGGAAATGGGCAACGACGTATGATTGAGAGAATAACAGGAATGAAGCATGGAGCATTTCCTTTTATGTATTTGGGATGTAACCTTTTTAAAGGGCGAAGGAAAGTGATTTATTTTTAGTATATTATTGACAAATTTGTTGCAAAAATTGCAGGTTGGAAAAAGAAGTTGTTATCACAAGGTGGGAGATTAATATTAATCAAACATGTACTGGCATCAATCCTATTACATGTGTTTGCAGTGGTAAAGCCTCCAAAGCAGATTTTTTGAAGATTGAAAAGGCTAATGGCAGATTTTTTTTTTGGGGATATTCAGAATTCTCATCAAAAAGAAAATGGGTGCAATAGAGTAAATTGTGTATGCCGACAACTGAAGGGGGTCTCAGACTGAGAAAATTGGAAGACATGCTAGATGCATTTAGTTGTAAATTGTGCTGGAAATTTCAGCAGGGTACTACACTGTGGTCAGTGTTTATGGCAGCCAAATATGGCGGGTTAGATAGTAACACAAACTGGCAAATTGCAACTAATGTTTGGCGAAGGATGGTTGAAGTAAAGGATGTTGTTAAACATTACATTGTTGAGATTGATGAGGAGAAAATATGGGCTCTTACTACTACAGGTATTTTTACGATCTCATCAGTATGGAATGAAATTAGAGATAAGCATGCAATATTGGGCTCTAGAAAGTTGATATGGAATAAAAGATTGCCATGCAAAATATCTGTGTTCATGTGGAAATTGTTGAATAATTTTTTGCCATTTCCTGATGTGCTAGTTAATCTTAGGATTTCATATGCCTTCTAGATGTTATTTTTGTGAAGCACAGGTGGAATCTATAGATCATGTTTTTTGCAGATTGTAGCAATGTTGGATTGATATGGGATTTTTTTGAACGATTGTTGGACTTGAATATAAGTCGAAACATTGAAGGGAGTGAGGCAAAAAATCCAGAATCTGGTGGCTTCAAACTAGTTGGAATTCAGCAAAAGGCAAGATAGTAGGGATTATGCCTTCTATAATTTGTTGGGAAATATGGAAAGCAAGGAACATGGCTTTTTATGATGACAGGAAGACTTCTCATTGGATTATTTGTAGTAAAATTCAGCAATTGCTATTGGAAATTACGAGAGCTTGGCCATTGAAGCAATGCACTTTGGAAGATAGAGGATTGCTAAGCAAGGGGATTATCAGTTGCTTATTGCCCAAATGACAAAGGGTTCCTACAGTGGTTTCATGGATATCTCCACAGCAATGGTTATGTCAAGCTTAATATAGATGGCTCATCTAAGGGGAATCTAGGCAATTCAGGAGGAGGTGGGGTTATTAGAGATGTTATGGGTAAGGATATATGTTGTTTTTCATCTTATCTGGGCTTCAAGTCAAATATGGAAGCTGAATGTTTGGCATTGTTGGATGGTATGAGTTTTTGTTTGGCTAATGGTTTTACACAGGTTGATGTTGAGATGGATTCGCAGATATTAGTGAAAATGATTAATGGTGAAGAAAGTATCCCTTGGAAGATCAAATCTACAGTCAACAAGATAAAGACCATGTTGAGAGGCAGGGACTTTTATTTTTATGCACACTTTTAGAGAAGCAAATGCTTGTAGCAGATTCTCTAACTATCTTGGCAAGTGAGAAGAAAACTAGTAGTCACTTTGATTTTGACACACTTCCAAAGCATATTTTAGGCTTAGCTATACTAGATAGCAGGCACATACCATATATTGGAGTTAGGTAAATTCTTGTAAAAGGAGTAGTACTCCTTATTTATGCTTTCATCATTTTGTCTCGTGTAATCTTTAAGAGGTCAGGTTGATATCCCCCCCCCCCCTTTATTTTTGAATTAATAAAATTATGGGGTGGTGTCCCTTCTCGTGTACAGGGTATATATATGTATGTATGTATGTATGTATGTATACATATATATATCTATATGTATATATATCTATGTGTATGTGTGTGTGATATATATGTATATATGTATATAAATGTATATAAATGTACATATATATGTGTGTGTGTTTGTATATGTATATGTACATATATGTGTGTGTATGGGTGTATCTATATATATGTATATATATGTAAGTATTATATGTATACATATGTATGGTGTAACTTAAAATATCTACTAGAGTACCTTTTTCCTCTGTTTTTCTTGGTTTTTAAATTTCAAATTTCTATTTGACACTTCCGATTGATTGCCAGAGCTTTCATCCTTCTCTCCCAAGCCTTACTACCATCTGGATGGACTAGACGTAGTATGGATTCGGGTATTTGTTCTGGTGATAATACAGACGCCACAAAGCGTTCATTTGCATTTGTAGTTTCACAACAGGCAATCACTATCCCGGTGAAGGAAATAGCTGTTTCAGCAGTGTTCTTTACAGAAGAAAAAGTTCAGAGACTTGTAGCCTCTCTAAAGTATATGCTTGTTGGGAAATTTTTTAGGGGCGGACCTTCGATGGAGAGCTTGAGAAAGAAGTTTTTGGCTGTCAGTTTTAAGAGGCAGGTTTTACTATGCTTATTGGATAACCACCATGTCTCTATCTATTTCAATTTGGAAGATGACTTTCAAAGATGCTGGATCAAAGGGTTTTGAATGTTTCAAGGATTTGACATGATAGTTTTTAAATGGACTCCGAAGTTTTCTTTGGATGCGAAATCAACAGTGGTGCCGGTTTGGATTGGATTTGATCATTTTCCACTACACTTATTTGATAAATTAGCTCTATTTTCCACAGCCAAAGCAGTTGGCGACCCTCTGAATGTTGATGCTACAACAATAGATATGTCAAGACCTAGTGTGGCAAGGGTGTGTGTTGAATTGGATCTTCTGAAGCCTTCTTCACATAGAGTATGGATTGGCCAAGGTAAAATGGGTTTTCGACAATCTATCTCATATGAGAACATGCCTTCACACTACACCTCTTGCATGAAGTTGGGGCATTCCATTGATCAATGTAAGCTATCTGGGGTGAAAGATGAAAAGAATCTGGGAGGGATTTTGCTCACAGATTTCCAGGCAAACAACAATGATAGACTCCAAAGATACAAATTAATATACTTGAGAAGCCCGTGGTGATTCAAAACACAGGTGGTGAAATGTTCAATAAAGGGCTGAATAAACCGGAAGCTATGTATACAAGTGCCGTTCAAGAGCTGGAAGTTCAGGAGGATGATCAGATGAATCAAAATATAGATAGTGACCAAGATGTTGCATCTCAAAGGAAATCTGGTGATCAAGCATTTAAGGGGTTGGAACAGGCAATAGAGAAGTAGTTGAGTGGGAAGTTGTAGACACCAAATTTTGACACACCGTTTATTTTCAAACATTGGGGGGCATGTTTGCACTTTTTAGGACAAATTTTAAATTTTAATAATCTCGGGGGGCAGAATAGTAATTTTACCTGTAAATATTTTTCTATCAAATTTTGGGGGTTTTAAATTCATATTTTTACTTTTATATGCATTTATTAATTTCTTATGATTTTTCTGAATTTAATTGGTATTTTTTTGTATTTTTACTAACACAAGGGCAAAATGATAATTTCGCCCCGTGAATACCATTTTAGCTCATTTTTTAGTTTCAAACTCATTGTTGTAATTCTTTAGGCATGTTTCTTAATTTTCTTGATTTTTCAGAGATGATTATTATTTTTCTGTGAATTTTCATTGCTCAAGGGCAAAATCGTTATTTTACAAATTAAATTCATTTTTCATCAATTTTGAGTCAAAATGCATTTTCTAGTATTTTAAGCTTATTTGTAATTTTTGATAATTTTCTGAGGACAATAGCTATTTTTCTGTAAATTTTCATTGTCTAAAGGTAAAATCGACATTTTACAGCTTAAATTCATTTTTTGTCAAATTTTGAGTCAAAAAGGCATTTTCTAATGTTTTAAGCTTACTTTTAATTTTTGATAATTTTTTGAGGCTAATATCTATTTTTTGTGTATTTTCGTTGTTCAGGGACAAAATCGTCATTTTACACTCCGAGCGCATTTTTATCAGTTTTGAGCTCTAATTTTTTATTTTGAAATCTACTGTGAATTTTTTTAAAAATTTTTAAATTTTGTCAGATTCTTTTAATTTTAGGGTAAAAAAAAAACATATTTTTTTTAATAAAATTAGCATTTTTTAATACCGGTGGCATTTCCGTTATTTTGCAGTATTCTTGGCCAACAAGACAAGTGGCCTATAAATGCTCTCCCTAATCAGCAAAAAAAAAAAAAAGGAAGGAGATATAAAAAAAAAAGAAAAAAACCTAAAACACACTTTGATTTTAGCCTGAAAGATCAAACACACACAATAAAAAAAGAGGAAGCCGCCGTTCTTTTTCGGATCACTGTTCATCCATCTTCATCAGCAGGAGGTTTACTGTTCATCAGTCGTCATCAATCTTCAACTTTCAACCGTTTGGAAAATCATTAATCCAAGTAAACTCTATAAACTTTGTTCTTTGTTCATTTGTTCATATCTTTCATCAATTGATACATAATTGCCGATTTTGTAATCAGAAAATTTTCCTCTTTAACTTTCTGGAATTTTGGTTTTCTTTTGCTTCTGTCTGATTTTTCTTCTTGGGGTTGTATTTTCTTTTCTGGGTTTCTCCTTTTACGTTTCTGAGTTTAGTTCTTATTCTTTGAGTATTATTCTTCATCATCTATCTCTCCCTCTTCCATCACCCTTCGACCACCAGTAAAATCCTAAAACCGCCACCTTTGCCCTCTGCCCCGACAGCAACCAAAACCACCAAGCACCATCTGCCTCCTCCTATTCCATTTCCAATTCTGTAAAAAAGCACACAAGCTAGAAACTAACCAAAAATCAATCAGCAAATACACAGCAATTCCAGCAGCCCACCTCAAATCCACAAAAATCCAACAATAAACCAAAATAAACCACATAGAGCCCTCCCCTGTCTCCTCCACGCCATCACCTGCAAGGCATAAAGAACAACAAATACAACAAAAATCAATTCCACTGCCTCACCGCCATGTCTTCTCCCCTCTCCACCACCGGAACCACCTGCAACAATCAAAAGCAGCACATTTCCACCGCCATAGCAACTCACGACCTGCGGAAAAAGGGGCCCTGAATCTATTGCCAAGTCCACGCCATTCAATTACACAAATTCCACACACAATTCTTCACGCAACATTCGCACACACATACAGTCTGATCGACAGACACAATTTGTACAAACAATCGCACACACAGTCTGATCGACAGACACAATTGGCACACACAATCGCACACAGCACACGTTCAGATTCGCACACAATAACACAGATTCACATACAATTGGATACAAACCAACAACCCAAATGCACTCGATTCCATCCACCATCATCCCCTCACCACCATCTCTTCTCCCTCTCTCCACCACTACCATCAACCACCAAAACCCCACCAGGACAGCTCAAAATCGTCTTCCCAAGGCCACCAGAAAATTGCACAAAATCGGCCCCCCCACCATCGCGTCGCGGCCTTCACCTCAACATCTCCTCTCTCTGGTTTGGAGAAGCGTGATTTTCGAGTCGGAAAAACAAGAGAGAAAAAGGGAGAGCGAGAGATCAGAATTAGAGAAAACAGAAGGGAGAACAAAAAAGCAGAAAGAGGGATGGGCTGAGCGAGAATAGGGAGCTTCGGGAAGAGAGAGGGCAGTCAAAAGAAAACACAGAGATAGATCAGATAGAGAGAGAGCTGGAAAACTGTAAGAAGAGAGATCAGACAAGTAGGGGAGAGAACAGAGACTAGAAGGAGAAGAGAAAGTGAGATGAGAGAAACCGAAGGAAAACTGCAAGAGAGAGACCAAAGAGTGAAATATAGAGAATGAACAGAGAAGGTAGAATCTGGGAAGAGAAGAAGAGAGAAGCCAGGAGAGAAGAAGAATAAGAAAGAAGAAAGAACACAGGATAGACGAGGGCAAAGAGAGAGAGAAAATGATAAATTTTGAAATTAGGGATTCATTTTTAATTTTATTCTGTTAATTTTTCGTTTAATTACTTTTTAAACTTTATCCTAGTTTCTTTTATTTTAGTTTAAATCCGGTAATCAATTTGGTTAATTAAGTTAATTTAATTAATCTGTATTTCATTGGATGTTAAGTATTTAGTTTGGTATTTTATTTCAAAAATAGATATTATTTATGTTTTAAACCCCCCAGAAGTTGATAGCTTTCACAATGCCCTTTGAGTTCCTTGGTTTTATGCAATTAAGTCCTCATTTATTACAGAAAGTCCCCTCTATGTTTAGCTTCTTTCAGTTAGGTTCTATAAACTGCAATTTGACTTGGCCTAGCTGAAATTTATTGGTTTTCTCCCCCCAATTTATTTCAATTTTGTGCCTCTATCCTTTAGAGTTGTGAGATTTCTTTATTTTTACCCCTTAATTAGTTATAGATTTCAATTTTACCCTTTGGCCCCTAGGTTTGTTTGAGTTTGTTTTAATCCCTAGGTTTAATAGTATTTGCATTTTTTACTTTCAATTTGTTAGAATTTATATTTTGTGCTTTATTTCATTAAATTAATGGTAGCATTAATGCGTGTGTTCATTTTTTAAGCGTTTGTACCAGGGTCTTCAAAAAGGTATTTTCGTTACCTTTTAATTGCTTCTTTATGTGCTCCAACGTGCTGTAATGTGATATTTTATGCATTTTTTTTATGCGTTTCTTAGTTTATGCACTTTTTGCGTATTTATTTATTTTGTGTTATTTAATTTTAAATTTTATTATTTTATTTGTGACGAAAAATGTAATATTTTTGTATTTAGCTAGTCAATGTAATAGTTAGATTGTTTTTCTCATGTTTTAGCAAAAATTGTATCTAGATAGCAGTGTAATAGATAGTGCATTTTTAATTTCTTCCCCTTTAAATTGTAAGTCAAGGCCCCCCCGGTGTAATAGTTAGGGTTTATTGCTTTTGCGTGCTTATGTGTTTATTTCCTTTACCGCTTTCCTTAGGATTTTCGCATCTAGAATATTATGCTTATGTGTTATGTGCTCATATGTGATCTTATATGTTTAATTTGTTTTTAATTCATGCTTTAATGTTTAAATTCATGATTTATGGTATTCCGTCACCACACTAGTCCAACGCTAGTTGTGGCCTCATTCTTTTCCTGCTAGTCCAACGCTAGTGGGACTTTTTTAGAACGGGCTAGTCCAATGCTAGACCGTTAGGGCATTTTAGTACTAGGTGCAGTCGTGTGCAATTTACATCTTACTTCACACACTTTTAGTTTTCTTTCCATTTTCGCATGATTTTTATTATTATTATTATTATTTACTTATTTTTAACACATATTCAAAAGCATGACATCTAGGTTGTATTTCACTTAGACTTTAGGACATTTGTGTGACTCGACTAGAAATAGTCGTCTACTCACGTGGGAAGCGGTGGCGTACATGCCGTTCCCCCCTCCGTGAGTAGAGACATTTAGTCACGAGTTATTAGTCCCCTGTACCCGATATGTTGCATACCCACTTTCTTCGATCACTTATTATATATTATTATTATTATTCTTTTCTACATTTCATTTTGCATCAACTCGTGACTCCCTTGAGGTCTCGACTCGAATTTCGCAATTAATGCGATAATTCCGACCAAGCCTCGACGGAACATTCCGACCCTCCCAATACCCACATTTAGACTTAGAATTAGCATTCATTTAGATATATCTGAACGCGATAGAACTTAGGGTTAATTTAGGAAATTTTGATTAAACCTCGCAACTAGCCTCGACTAGGTTGAAAGGGTGCCTTAGGTGCAAGCCTTTGCCTTCCCTTTCTTCAAATGTGACTCCCGGACCTTTTTCTCTCGTTTTTCGTAGACCGGAGTCGAAAAAGGGTTTTAAAATATTTTTCTAAAAATTTTATTTTTGTTTTGTTAAACGATTTTTTGGGTGAATTGGTACACCCTAACTCAGTACCAAGTGGCGACTCCATTTTAAAAATAAAACCCTTTTTCAAAAATTATTTGGCCAAACCTGTCGCATTTTTAGTCCCGGCCTCATTTTCTTTTAAAATACCATTTTTTTTAAAAATACACTTTTTTACTAAAATTTGATTTTTCTCACACACGCACGGTTTTTTTTTTTAAAAACCTTTATTTTTGAAAGGGTTACCGAGACGGGACCGTCTTTTCGGGACGCGACAATCAACGACCCCACTAGCACACACCACTTTACCTTTACGATTTCTCAGACGTGACAGAAACTACCAATCAGTCCAATACCGTCTCACTTACCTGTATAACATCCTCAAATCAACAACGCCAACATCACCCTACCAATCAATCCAAGCCAATTCCCATCACAGAACCACACATACACACAGCCAGTAAAAACACACAACACACGGCACACATGCACACAATTCATACCTGCAATCAATCCACTATCAGAAAATACACACACAACACATGGCACACAAGCACACAATTCATACCTACAATCAATCCACTATCAGAAAATACACACATAACACACATACACAGTGACACACATATGCACGGATACACACATATCAGTCACACTAGCACACAATCAGTCACAATATACCATTCGCACAACCAAATCGCCACCACAAACCACCAATTCCACAGCCACTCTGCCAAATTGAAACCTGGCACGACGTGCACGTAACATTGTCTAGGAGATCACCCGAACTCTCGGCTTGAGTCCACAAGTCTAGAGATTTGGGCTTTAAAAATTGATTCGCTTGGACATGTGGCCGTGGCCCGACGTGCGCATAGCAGTGTCCAGGGAATCACTCGAACCACCGACCCGGGATCCTTGGAATTGACGAACTTGTTACTTTTTGGATCCCTTAGGTCTGAAGGCTTGGGAACCGACAGCCTAATCGAGTCTAGATGCATTAGTGAGCCCAACCTCATGCATCCATGTAGAATAACTTAGGGTAGAGTCAGCCTTACCCTGTCATGTGACAGCCCCACCTTACCCAGAGGCGCACCAAAGGGCTTAGCGGACTGCCTGCCTAGCTCTCGCCAGGTCTCGATTCACGCACTCACGCAAACGTCCGAGCGTACTTAACTTAAAATAAAATAAGCTAAAATAAAATGGAATAAAATAAAATACACTCATTTTATTTAACATAAGGTACAATTCACATCAAGAGTTTACATGTCATAACATACATGATTTTTCACAAAGATCGCCTAACACAGTTTGGCGAATACAATAACTGAACCGTCTATAACAATCAAAACCAGTTGATCCAGCTTTAATTTCTCAGGAAACCTGAGTAAAGGAAAACAAATGGAAATGGAATGAGCTATAATAGCCCAGTGAATGTCCAAGTCATGCAATCATATCCAGAACTCATTATTTTTAGTAAATGAAATAATCGAACAATTAAATTAATAAATCAAGATATAAACAATTTAATTTAACATGTAGTCAAAGGAGGATACAGGGCTCCACTACGGAAGCAAGCTTAAGCCGTAGGAAGAGCAAGCACTGACCATGTAGTCACGATATTTGGACCGAGATAATAGCTCAGGTCTTTATCAAAGAACATATCAGTTTTATCAAGCACAAACCCTAACCGCCAATCACCTTATAACCTCCGTACAAGCTACCACATCCAGGGAGATATTCTCAACCCTGGAGGGCCAACAATCAAACAGGTTCAATCCGGAGTTGGCCTCTTTGAGGATTCACAACTCAAAAGGGAAAGAACATCAATCCCTAAAACACCCAGCACCTTATGTCCTCCCACTTGCAGCCCGGTTGACTAACCGTGAAATAACATGGAAGTTAATCACGGTAGTCTCACGCACACACAAGTAACACATTGGTCAATGAAAGCAAGTAACATGTTGCGGAACAGATGTGATAAAGTACACATCTTTCCTCAAGTAGCACAGGTATTCACATAGTAATTGCAAATTCTCGCATAATATTTATCAAATAAAATATCACATTCCATGCAACATGCACACATAAAGACACTCACCTTGAAAGCCTAAGAAAATATCTCGTAAATGGTCGTGATGCGTTTTCGGACCCTGAAATTTAAAAGAAATAATAACATAAAAACTCAATTAAAATCCTAGTAAATTTAGTAAGAAAAAGTCAAGAAAATACCCCACTTACTTCTAGGGTTTTGGTTTTAGGGTTTCTAGGGTTTAGGGTTTATTTATTCTAAGAAAGTCTAATCTATCACTAGATCATTTCTAAAAATTTCTACACTTCAATTTCCTTCAATTGAACCTATTCTAAGCTTAAAATCTCACTTATCAATTTTTCTTCTTTTAATTCTACCAAAATTTCGGCAGCATTTCCCCTTAAAATCGAACTAACCAAAATTTTTAAACCTGCAAGAAAATTCAACAACCCAATCCATTCAACATGTACTACAACTTTCATGTTCACTTTAAACTCAAATTCAATCAAGATTTCACTCAAATTCAAAATTCCTACTCCAAGAATCATCACTCAACTCTGCACAGGGTTGGTTTTCAGCCAACTTCGTGCCATTTCTGGGGTCAATCCATTAAGAACTAAGGAATTCTGATTACATGGTTTTAAAGTACGTTTATAGGGCTACAACTTTCGTGAAGATCATCAATCCAAATTCCAACTAGAATCAGGTTCAAAATCAGCCCTCAAGTTGGCTCATCACCAAAACTGTTTTCCGCAGAATCAAATTTTCAGCCAACTTTGCAAACTTTCTGCGATTAATACATAACTGAACCACAGGGCAAGCCTTATACCGTTGGAAAGCCCTATCAATCTAGTTTCTAAAACAACAAGAATCACTCGAATCCAAGTTGTGTATACCAAGTTATGAAAGTTTTACTAAAACTGGTCCAGCATGACTGTTTTAAGTGTTCTTGAGTTCCAACTTAAATCCTCAACTAAACCACATATAAAACATAAATTTCCAAGGTTTAAAAGCCATATACTAGTCTATCTAAGCACAAGAACACTTTATATAGCAAGTATATATCAAGTTCTAACTAATTTCTTCAAGTAGTATTAACAAGAAACTTGGTATTAAACTTGCATAAAAACTAATTAAAACATGAAATTAATAAGGTAAGTTCATGGTAAATACCTTAGATATGCCTAGAACTTTGCTTAGAAAAGATAGAAGTCCACTTCCTATGGTTGATTTGTGTCAACTTGAGAGATGATAGTCCAAGAAGTTGAGAGCAAAAAATGAGGGAAGAAGGAGAAAGGAGTTGGCCGGCCAAGGTGAAGGAAAAAGAGAAAGAAATAGTCTAGGAAAAATGAAAAAGAAATGAAGAAAAGATGAGAAAATGGTGGTCCAATTAAAACCTCACAAGAGTAAAGTAATTAGTTAGTCTTTTAATGCAAGAGTAACCTACTTGGTTTAATTTGATTGGTGAAGATTATCAACTCTTTTCACTTAATATAATCAATAATTAGACACAAATTATTAAAGCAAAAATAGAGTGAAAATGAGAAAAGAAAATCCGGCCATAAAGAAGAAAGAAAAAGAAAAGAGTTTTCGGCCAAGAGAAAAAGAAAGAAAGAGAAAATTTTCAGCCAAGGGAAAAGAAAATAAGGTAAGAAAATAAGTGAAATTTTTGAGTAAAATTGAGCTAAAATTCAAGTAGTAAAAGGCTAAAAAATAGTAGAATAAATTAAGCAAAATTTTAAACTCTAATATAAATTAAATGGTCAAGTAAAATTATTCTAAATGTAGTACTTAAGTGTTCTTGCTTAAAATGAAAATCTTAACTAATTAACCTAATTAACTCAAGAAATCTTCCAACTAATAAATCTAGGATTAACACTTAACCCTAAATAAGAAAAAAAAATGTCTCTTATATGTGCATTTTCTAGGGTGTTACATCCTCCCCCCCTTAAAAGAATTTCGTCCTCGAAATTCTACCTTGATTTTTCAAAGAGCTTGGGATAATTGTTCTTCCATATCTGTTCCTCTGTCTTTCCCAAGTGGCTTTTCTAAATCATGATGCTTCGAGAGGATCCTGACAAGGAAAGTCATTTATTTTTATTATTTTTTTTTTCAATTCCTTCACGTTACGATCCAAGACTTGTTCTAGCTGCTCATCGTATGCTAGAATTTCATCAAACTCAATTTCGTCGGGTCAGAGTACATGTCGTGATCACATCAACTGTGACAGTTCTCAGGTCACATCACATAGTACTTTTCAAGACAACCAGGTGGAGAATTTTGTATGTCCTAGACACCACGAAGGTAGTTTCAGTTGGCATGGAACCCTGTCGATACACTTAAGGAATCTGCATAACCCCACAATTTGATTGTGCATAGTTTACTTGGGCCCACTACGCTTCCGCTGCGCCACTCTGATACCTATTTCACTTAGCCTTTATCAAATCCCACCAAAGTGTGGCAACACCTTTCCAGCGAAACACGGCGAATGTCACTTATCCTTCATTAACATATTCCAAAGCAGCATAAATTTTCTCAATATCCTCTAACCATCTTCGGCGATTTTGGGACACGGATCATCGTTAAACTTGGGGGGTTAATTTTTTGGAAATCTTTCTAGAGCTACGTCTTTCCCACTACGGGGTTTCCATGAGGGCTACCAGTCTCTATTACTGGATTTACACTCAAAGTAGTATCCTTGTCCTGGTCTGGCAACGGGACGTCCTCTATCGCGACCTTGTTCACTCGTAACTTAAGATTATATGATAACTCTAACGAATTATTCCAATTTCCATGCAACAAGTGACAGGATATATATTGCAAGATGCACAAATTCAAGAATAATCCAGGAAATCAAGTTTTATGCCAAATAAAGTCACATGCATATACAGATAGTTCAACTTTCAATTTACACATTTCCAAAAGTTCACGTATAAAACATAGCACACATACAAACATAATACAACTAGCACAAGTCTTTGTACATATTCCTAGACATCACACTTATCTAGAGAATAAACTAGAGCCAACAATTTTCACTTGTTTCCACTCCCTTTTGCTTTATCAAGATTCTTGTGCTCCGGCTGAGCTATACGCTGTCCACTAGCCGTTTGTCTTGGGCAATGTCTCATTTGATGACCGATACCTCCGCAAAGAAAACACTTACGGTTTTTCCTCCAGCAATTTCCTTCGGTATGATTACTTTTGCCACAATATCCACAAGCAACTTGAAGCGCCAGAGGTCGGGTTCTCTTCTGGGTCTCCTCTCCTTGTTCACCTTCTTGTGAGATTTTTCTTGTCGGAACCCTTCTCAACCTTTTAGGGCGCGAACCTTGTCCAATTCTCATTCCTCTAAGTCCCTCTTCCACTTTAGGGGCTGAGGCATTTTCAGCTGAGAGGTGAGGATCACTAGTGCTTCCCCGTTTCTTCGCTTGTATCGTTCGAGCCGAGGACTGGGCCTTTTCCACTTGTTTCGCCTTTTCTACCACGGCCTCATAAGTTTCATCGGTGGCATTCCATGAGGGACATCCAGGTACTTGCATTCGATAAATCTCGGTCCTCTGTCGTTCCTCCCGAACAGCGGCCTCAAGTTCTCGGATCCTTTGAGCTTGAACTTTCACTATCTCTCTTAACTCATGAATACGAGCTCGGGAGATTTTCACCCTCGCAGTCAACCCGCTCACTATCCTCAATCAACGAAAATACGACTTGGTCGGGGTAAGAATTCGTCCTCCAACAATCACAGGCAGGCCGTACTTGACTGGCAGGTGCTAATGTATGGTAGGGATGTCCCGATCCCTCACCTCGACCACTCTCTGACATACCTACATGTTTTGAAGAAAATAAATCACTCACATCTAAACCCAAAAAAAACTTATTAATAAACAATACTTAAGTATCACACTTCAAAATCCAGCTTAGAAAATAAACTAAGCTATTTCCAGTTATATTCACGTAGGTTTTCAGGCCTAAGAAACACGATAGAGGGGACAATTACTACTTTCCAATTCTCAAAGTAAAACTAAACCCATACAGAAGAACTACAAAATTCCTCAATCACCAATAGGTACTCGAACACGGATCTCAGAACTAAGTCAACCCACACTAAGGTTGTACACCCCGAAGTGTGAATCAACCAGTCCCAATAATCCTGTCCAAAGTACACACTAACCATCCAAAGGAACCAACAAATACTCATACTTCAAGAATCACAATTAAGATTCAAGCTTAGGATATTCTTTAAACACTAGTCTTTCCCAATTATATGAGCATAAACAATTACTCACTTACAACGTACATCAAACCATCTATAGCATACCATTTAACCATTCGATAACACTTCAAGTACCTAATGTCACCACTTGTTAATATGATTCACCTTAAATAATAGAATCAATATCTACCGATACCAAAACCAATTACAAAAGAAAACATTCTATGTATCCCAATTACAACTAGAAGTTCACTTATTACTAACCAGCTCGTACTTTCGAATCTTAACAAGCTGATATAAAATAATATTTGAACTTAAGATCTAACAAGAGTCAAAGTTAAACTTTTCAAAGATTCACACTTAACTCTGACAGGATTTCAAACCTAGGCTCTGATACCACCTGTGACAGCCCCACCTTACCCAGAGGCGCACCAAAGGGCTTAGCGGACTGCCTGCCTAGCTCTCGCCAGGTCTCGATTCACGCACTCACGCAAACGTCCGAGCGTACTTAACTTAAAATAAAATAAGCTAAAATAAAATGGAATAAAATAAAATACACTCATTTTATTTAACATAAGGTACAATTCACATCAAGAGTTTACATGTCATAACATACATGATTTTTCACAAAGATCGCCTAACACAGTTTGGCGAATACAATAACTGAACCGTCTATAACAATCAAAACCCAGTTGATCCAGCTTTAATTTCTCAGGAAACCTGAGTAAAGGAAAAACAAATGGAATGGAATGAGCTATAATAGCCCAGTGAATGTCCAAGTCATGCAATCATATCCAGAACTCATTATTTTTAGTAAATGAAATAATCGAACAATTAAATTAATAAATCAAGATATAAACAATTTAATTTAACATGTAGTCAAAGGAGGATACAGGGCTCCACTACGGAAGCAAGCTTAGCCGTAGGAAGAGCAAGCACTGACCATGTAGTCACGATATTTGGACCGAGATAATAGCTCAGGTCTTTATCAAAGAACATATCAGTTTTATCAAGCACAAACCCTAACCGCCAATCACCTTATAACCTCCGTACAAGCTACCACATCCAGGGAGATATTCTCAACCCTGGAGGGCCAACAATCAAACAGGTTCAATCCGGAGTTGGCCTCTTTGAGGATTCACAACTCAAAAGGGAAAGAACATCAATCCCTAAAACACCCAGCACCTTATGTCCTCCCACTTGCAGCCCGGTTGACTAACCGTGAAATAACATGGAAGTTAATCACGGTAGTCTCACGCACACACAAGTAACACATTGGTCAATGAAAGCAAGTAACATGTTGCGGAACAGATGTGATAAAGTACACATCTTTCCTCAAGTAGCACAGGTATTCACATAGTAATTGCAAATTCTCGCATAATATTTATCAAATAAAATATCACATTCCATGCAACATGCACACATAAAGACACTCACCTTGAAAGCCTAAGAAAATATCTCGTAAATGGTCGTGATGCGTTTTCGGACCCTGAAATTTAAAAGAAATAATAACATAAAAACTCAATTAAAATCCTAGTAAATTTAGTAAGAAAAAGTCAAGAAAATACCCCACTTACTTCTAGGGTTTTGGTTTTAGGGTTTCTAGGGTTTAGGGTTTACTTATTCTAAGAAAGTCTAAGTCTATCACTAGATCATTTCTAAAAATTCCTACACTTAAATTTCCCTCAATTGAACATATTCTAAGCTTAAAATTTCACTTATCCATTTTTCTTCTTTTAATTCTACCAAAATTTCGGCAGCATTTCCCCTTAAAATCGAACTAACCAAAATTTTTAAACCTGCAAGAAAATTCAACAACCCAATCCATTCAACATGTACTACAACTTTCATGTTCACTTTAAACTCAAATTCAATCAAGATTTCACTCAAATTCAAAATTCCTACTCCAAGAATCATCACTCAACTCTGCACAGGGTTGGTTTTCAGCCAACTTCGTGCCATTTCTGGGGTCAATCCATTAAGAACTAAGGAATTCTGATTACATGGTTTTAAAGTACGTTTATAGGGCTACAACTTTCGTGAAGATCATCAATCCAAATTCCAACTAGAACAGGTTCAAAATCAGCCCTCAAGTTGGCTCATCACCAAAACTGTTTTCACGCAGAATCAAATTTTCAGCCAACTTTGCAAACTTTCTGCGATTAATACACAATGAACCACAGTGCAAGCCTTATACCGTTGGAAAGCCCTATCAATCTAGTTTCTAAAACAACAAGAATCACTCGAATCCAAGTTGTGTATACCAAGTTATGAAAGTTTTACTAAAACTGGTCCAGCATGACTGTTTTAAGTGTTCTTGAGTTCCAACTTAAATCCTCAACTAAACCACATATAAAACATAAATTTCCAAGGTTTAAAGGCCATATACTAGTCTATCTAAGCACAAGAACACTTTATATAGCAAGTATATATCAAGTTCTAACTAATTTCTTCAAGTAGTATTAACAAGAAACTTGGTATTAAACTTGCATAAAAACTAATTAAAACATGAAATTAATAAGGTAAGTTCATGGTAAATACCTTAGATATGCCTAGAACTTTGCTTAGAAAAGATAGAAGTCCACTTCCTATGGTTGATTTGTGTCAACTTGAGAGATGATAGTCCAAGAAGTTGAGAGCAAAAAATGAGGGAAGAAGGAGAAAGGAGTTGGCCGGCCAAGGTGAAGGAAAAAGAGAAAGAAATAGTCTAGGAAAAATGAAAAAGAAATGAAGAAAAGATGAGAAAATGGTGGTCCAATTAAAACCTCACAAGAGTAAAGTAATTAGTTAGTCTTTTAATGCAAGAGTAACTACTTGGTTTAATTTGATTGGTGAAGATTATCAACTCTTTTCACTTAATATAATCAATAATTAGACACAAATTATTAAAGCAAAAATAGAGTGAAAATGAGAAAAGAAAATCCGGCCATAAAGAAGAAAGAAAAAGAAAAGAGTTTTCGGCCAAGAGAAAAAGAAAGAAAGAGAAAATTTTCAGCCAAGGGAAAAGAAAATAAGGTAAGAAAATAAGTGAAATTTTTGAGTAAAATTGAGCTAAAATTCAAGTAGTAAAAGGCTAGAAAATAGTAGAATAAATTAAGCAAAATTTAAACTCTAATATAAATTAAATGGTCAAGTAAAATTATTCTAAATGTAGTACTTAAGTGTTCTTGCTTAAAATGAAAATCTTAACTAATTAACCTAATTAACTCAAGAAATCTTCCAACTAATAAATCTAGGATTAACACTTAACCCTAAATAAGAAAAAAAATGTCTCTTATATGTGCATTTTCTAGGGTGTTACATGTCAGGTACACTAAGGCACGAGAGGAGGGAACCAACCTCCTTTATTTTCCTTATTATGTCATTTATTGTTATCTATGTGTATTATTTGTTCTTGCCAATGTGTTATGTGTTATTTGTTTCCTTCTTATTTTGATTGCATTCACGACCATAGAATAAAGAGCCCTGGCATGGTGCTCTCGTAGGAAGCCAACCCTCTTTTGCACGTTTAAATTTCATTTTCATAATTAATTTCTTCAGAGAAAGAGTGGAAATAAAGTTTCATAAGTTTTTTGCAAATTGCGTTTCGTTATAAATACCCAAGAGATCAATCATTGTGAATTTTTTAAAAAATCCTGAAAATTCAATTTTTTCATCTTGTATATTCTTGAATAAAATTGCAGTTTTTTTAAATCCTTAGTTTTTAAATCTTTTTCAATGATTACTCATTCTTGATGTACTTGTCAGTTTTATTCGAACCAAATTTTCTTAGAGTCAATAAATGCACGTGACTGGTCAAATTTTTTGCACAACTTTTATTTATCCTTTTTCAAAAATTAATAGGTCATTTTTGCCGTATCCCCCACCCTCCCGACCCACATTACACAAAAGTGATTTTAGCACATATTTCAGTTGATTTTAATAAACTGGCATTTTGAAATGTATATTTTCTAGATAAAGCCATGACTTTTGTTTTCTTTCAATGCGGTGTCTCATAACCTCATAAAAGGCTCAATTTCTTATCAAGCAAATAAATTTGAAGTTCAATAATCTTTCTGTACAATTCATGTTCCATCTTTTCAAGAAATTTGCAACATATTTTCAATCTTGCATTTTGATTATTTTAACTCAGCTTTAATAAACTGTCATCATAGCATAAACCCTAGAGGGAATGCCATTTCGGGAATCCCATGATAGGAAAGCCGCCCTTTTGTCTTGGGTACTTAACCCTAAAAAGACATGCACAGTTTATATTTTCAGTACCATCCTGGCGGGTGAGACCCTAGGTAAGGTAGTACGAGCAAAAACAGAGGCATTTGCTTCTCGATGAATATGGCGTGTTTTTCACTAGAAAATGGGGGTCTCACCCTAAAAGGATTGCATTTCATGCTAGGCCTACCCTTGGCACAATAAGGGCACTTCCTAGGACATGCATCAAAATTGTTTATACATTTACTAACTCCAATCTTTTTCTTTTCTCTTTCTTTTTCTTTCTCAGAATAAAATAAGACAGTGTTATGCAAGATAAACACCTGAATCATGTTCTTTCGATTCCCATCTTTCAGGTACAGTAAATCATAGCTTCTTTTCACCGAAGCCCCATTTACACGCGGTCCCGCGCCAAGCTACTGCATATAAACATGAGTAACCATCCGGATTCTTCCGAAGTGCCAGCAGGGAATCAGGCATCTGAACTGACTGCGCTAAGGGCGCAAATGAATGAAATGTTAACCAAGATGAATGACATGACTCACGAGGTGTCCTCACATAGCCAAATCATTGCCCACTTCATAAGCAATATGAACAACAATGGTTCCACCTCGAATGTACCACCCGCTCGGGAAACTCCGCACATGCAACCCAATGCAGGTGGAAGTACCCTTGGTACAAACGACAATGACCCAGCTGTCCAGATACGAGTCTCATCTCTGAACACCCAAGACACTCAGATGCCACTCCCACCTACTCAAAATCCTCAAGTGCCTGTTCATGTTCCATCCAGCCCTAGAAATACCCAAAATGCTTCTGAACCAACCTTATTACCCCCAGCAAGCAACTCAATTCACCCAAAACACTCAAGCCACCACCAAGCTCTTAACGCAAAGTCAGTTTGTGATTGATACTGAGGTATAAGGGGGAGCAGAGATGGAACCCTTTGCTAGGGAAGAGAATCCCTTTATGACTGATAAGACATTGTTGAAGAGACTGGATAGATTTGATGATTTTATCAAAGAGAGTCAGGAGTTTGACAGATACGGTGGATTGGATTATGAGGATTTTTGCATGTTTCCAAATACTCAATTGCCACCGAAATTCAAAGTGCCAGAGTTTTCTAAAGTATAATGGCAGTGGGGACCCTGTGGTGCACCTCAAAATGTTCTGCAACAAACTTGGAAGGCCAACTGAGAGATGACAAGTTGCCCATGAGACTTTTGGAGAGAGTTTGGAGAAAGATGCATTAGAGTGGTATTTAAAATTGGACTTCTCAAAGATCCGAGCTGGAATGATCCTTTCACGAGGCTTTCATCAAACAGTATGAATTTAACTGTGACCTTGGTACCAGGATAGATTTGCTTTGGTAGAGTTAAGAAGAAACCCTCAGAGAGCTTATGTAGCTTAGGGCAAAGGTGGCGAGGTGTTGCTGCCTAAAGTGCATCCCACCTATCGAATGAAAATGAAATGGTTAAACTGTTCATTGATGCTCAGACCCACCGTATTATCAGGCCATCGTGGGTTCCATTGGAAAAACCTTTGCTCAGGTCATCGAACAAGCAGAAGCCATTGAGAGAGGAGTGAAAAAAGGGAAAAAGTGGTAGATATGGCTGCTATGAAATTATAAGTTGAAAATCTACAGAACAATAACCATTTGAAGAAAGCAACTAGAAAGAAAACCGAACAGAAGGAAGGGGAATCAGTTTTTGTGCTAAATCAAGGCTCGAGACCTAAACCCAGATTCCAACCCAACACGAACTATAATGCCAACTATCTGCAGCACTCTCCATCAGCATATGCTTTTCCCTACTTTTTCACCGTGCTCTCAACCAGTTTTTCACACTCAAGCCCAACCGATGAATACACAGCCATTCTTTCCAAATGCTCGACCCACATTTCAGAATTTTCAGCCTATACTACAAAATAACTTGCGTCCTCCATTTCAACCTCGCCCAAGACCTATTCGTCCCAATACTTATGTTCCACCCAACTACTCTCAGAATGTTATGGGTCCAGCAAATCCCCCACAGAGAGGATCCAGGACTTTCACTCCTCTGGGGCGCCCTTTGGATCAAATTTATGAACAACTGAAAGCAGCAGGTAAGATCGGCACAATACCTCAGGCTATCTACTCTGATGGACCTACCTCGTGACTTACGATCCCCAAGGTTTTTGTGCTTACCATTCAGGAGGTCAGGGACATTCTACAGCTAATTGTCGGGCATTAAAGCACAAAATTCAAGACATGATCGATGATGGAGCAATCGTGTTGAGGAGAGGAGGGGGACAGACTCCAAATGTGGATAACAATCCTTTGCCTTCCCATGAGCCCACTGTAGGGATGATAGAGCTACAGGAGAAATTGACAATGGGGTTAAAATTAGATACTGCTGGTTTCAAGGTTATTGATACGAAGGAGCACTGAACAACTGGACAGCTGAGTGATGGTGAATTTAAGATTGCCTTTGTTTCTAAATTCATTTCCAGATAGAGCCCTGGAATTGATTTCTTTCTTCAATGATTTTAGTGTCTGGCTCATATCCTGTTTTGCTTTTATTTCATGTCAGTCATGAGTCCTTATTTACTTTTAAGTAAAATGTTTTGTTTTAAACTTGAACTGCATTTACTGCTTTCCCAAAAGGCTGGCGCCAGTAGGTGTTTGTAAATACTCTCTTTCAAGAAAATGCAAGTTTGAAGTTCAATGAAATGAAAGTTTTCTCATTTGTTTAGTTATTCAATTGTTTCTATATTTTTCATTTTTTTCCTTCAAGTGGTCAAAACTAAATGCCCATGGTCTTTCGATGTCATCTTATTTGAAGCTGATAATGGCCACTTCGATATCTCTCTAGATCCCAAAATAACACAAGCTGTTAATGAGGAGTTAGAGTGATACCGAATAGGAATCTGGGCTCCGTGTTACGAATTCTGAATGCCAAGCTACAAAATGTCAAGCTAAGTTTGGACGAATGTTTGGAGAATTCAAGCACAATAAAAGAATAAATACACCGCGGGTGCCACTTCAACCAATTCACAAGGAGAGTTTATTGTTCACTTTTGAAATGTGTTGTATGAGTTATTGTGAGGTGAAGATAGGGGATGTCACACGCTCGATGTTTGTCTAATTCCCCTTACTGATTGAAGTTACTTTATGTGCTTTGACAAATGCTTTCTTCAAGTGCTAAGAAATAATTATTATGTTGTTTGGAGTTTTTGTTCTTATAGAAAGTATATCTTGTAAAGTGGTTAGAATTATGTCTAAATTTTTCACGTTGGATGAAAATCTCTCTTCTTTACTTAATTTCACATGTTAAATGCTGATTATGATCAATTAGTACACTCATGTAGTCTGTGATGTAACATCTGTTATGAGGGATTAAAAAATAAAAATAAAAAAAAAAATAAAAGAAGAAGAAAAGAAGAGAAATAATGCAGCTTTTCTACTCCAATGGTTCTCGTGCTTAGTAACCGGGAGTCTTCATAAAAAATGTCGACTTTCGCGTCAAAAGGTACTTGAATTATGAGTAATGCATTGCAAATTTGAGTAAGTAAATTATTGAGTAACCAGGGGTCTTCATCTAACTAATGTCGATTCTTGCGTCAAAAGGCAGTTTTACTTCTCAAATACAGTTTTGCTACTTGCTTAGAGATTGAGGTGTTGAGTAACCGGGAACCTTCATAACCAATGTCGGTTTTCGCGTCAAAAGACACTCTCGTATTTTGAGTGACTTAGGTCACTAGAATAAAAATATCCCTCAAGTGAAAAATGAGATTGACCATAGACATGTGATGTTCTCCGATTGATCATATGATCTGTTTACTTGTGAAATTCGGTAAAGGCGAAGAAATTAAGTTGAGCTGACTTAATTGTGATATAATTTTTCTCCTTTACTTGATGTTATGAGTATTAAAGGCAAGACAATAAATTGCATAATAGTCATTTACTTGGTTTTGAGGAAATGCATTTTAAAATGTACATGTGTAATTTCAAAACTTGAATCACTAGTTGAGCTCGCATTTTTTGAATGGTTGAGAACAAATAATGATTCAAGTGTAGGGGAATTGACAAGTGTCAAAATGATGCATTCTAGGCACATTGGCAAATGATGTTAATATATCTATCCCAAATCAATAAGGGAAGATTGCCTTACTGATACCAAATATTCTTCGAGCACTGATCTGTTTAATGGAAAAAGAGAGATCATCTCAATTTTGGACACTACCATTCGTTCCATTTCTTCTCCTGAAGTCAGTAATCCGGAAGAATCCTATGGTTAGGGAAATGTGACGAGTTGAAGGCTCACGGATGAGAAAATCAGTATGCCGATATGGAAATCATTGAGAAGTTGATAAGAACAAACTGATCGAGGTTTTTCATCTGCATTGATCTAGTTGTGGCAATATTAGGATTCAAATGGAATGACATCCAAAGATCAAAAAGCATCTTTTAAACCATTATTCCAAAATTAACTTTTTTTTGAAAAATGTTTCATTTAATTTTATTTCATTTAGTTTTGTGTATTGTTTATTGTACATAATTTCTTTTACACTATTACATGTGAAGCATTTTTCTAACCAATTCATGTTTTGAAAATTTTCACATTTTGCTTTGTTCAAATTTGAATAAAAGTAAACGCAACTCTAAATTTATCAGAAGTCAGAATCATGAATGAATTGAAAGACTATTTTGAGAAGTTTGGATTTGAGTCGTGGATCAGAATTCACTGAATCGGGGAACTTGCAGAGAGTAAAGCAAGAGATTAGTCAAAGACTCAGAATGGCAATACTCATGTTTATATGCACTAGCAGAGTCAAGGGACCTCCAGATGATGGCATCACTTTTGCAATTATAGTTGTTTCCTCTTTTTGCAGGTGCAATCATATCGTCATCAATTGAGGCCTTCATCAAGAATGAGAACTGGGGCAAATCAACTTTTTTAAGATAATGATGATTTGATCAAGAGTGCAATTCATTTCAAAAATTGATTTCAAAAAAAATTGATACTGGGGCAAATTTTTTTGAGAAAAATTTGATTGCAAAAAATAGCTTTGATGCTTTATGTTTGAAGCAAAACTTGTAAAATATTGATTTACACTGGAGCAAACTTTTTAGAATGATTGATTTGAAATGAATTTGATTTCAAATGGATTTGATGCCATACACTGGGGCAAATTTTTTTAAAAATTTTGTTTTTATTGGGATGATTTTGATGCAATGATTGACAATTGTTTCAAGTTTTCATATGTTTCAAATTTATTTATGCATCTTTTCAGCGGTTTGGATCTCATTTTATTCATCTTAGTATGGTGCATATTATTCATCAATTTAGGATCATACATTCATGCATGTTATCTAGCAAGCTTGCGTTATCTTGTTTTACTTTTTCGAATCGACATTTATTCATTATTCGTTTAGCATCTTGCATGTTGTTTTGATTTTGTCCAGCATTACGCACATTTTACATTTTTGCTTAAGTCCCAGCTCGTCCGTTGGGCCCCAGCTCATCCGTTGGGTTTATTTTTCTGCTTAAGTCCCAGCTCGTCCGTTGGGTTTACTTTTCTGCTTAAGTCCCAGCTCGTCCGTTGGGCCCCAACTCGTCCGTTGGGTTTACTTTTCTGCTTAAGTCCTAGCTCGTCCGTTAGGCCCCAGCTCGTCCGTTGGGTTTATTTTTCTACCTAAGTCCCAGCTCGTCCGTTGGGTTTACTTTTCTGCTTAAGTCCCAGCTCGTCCGTTGGGCCCCAGCTCGTCCGTTGGGTTTATTTTTCTGCCTAAGTCCCAGCTCGTCCGTTGGGTTTACTTTTCTGCTTAAGTCCCAGCTCGTCCGTTGGGCCCCAGCTCGTCCGTTGGGTTTACTTTTCTGCTTAAGTCCCAGCTCGTCCGTTGGGCCCCAGCTCGTCCGTTGGGTTTATTTTTCTGCTTAAGTCCCAGCTTGTCCGTTGGGTTTACTTTTCTGCTTAAGTCCCAGCTCGTCCGTTGAGCCCCAACTCGTCCGTTGGGTTTACTTTTCTGCTTAAGTCCTAGCTCGTCCGTTAGGCCCCAGCTCGTCCATTGGGTTTATTTTTCTGCCTAAGTCCCAGCTCGTCCGTTGGGTTTACTTTTCTGCTTAAGTCCCAGCTCGTCCGTTGGGCCCCAACTCGTCCGTTGGGTTTACTTTTCTGCTTAAGTCCCAACTCGTCCGTTGGGTTTACTATTTTGCTTAAGTCCCAACTCGTCCGTTGGGCCCTAACTCGTCCGTTAGGTTTACTTTTCTGCTTAAGTCCCAGCTCGTCCGTTGGGCCCCAACTCGTCCGTTGGGTTTACTTTTCTGCTTAAGTCCCAGCTCGTCCGTTGGGTCCCAGCTCGTCCGTTGGGTTTACTTTTCGGCTTAAGTCCCAACTCGTCTGTTAGGTTTTAATTTCTATTTATTTTAATCTGGCGCTTAAACTCTGCATTTTTACTTTTATATGTCATGCATTCATTTCTCAGTCCATACCCCATTAGCATGTTTTACTTTTCTCAATTTGCATTCATTTAGAAATTGTCTTGCATTGTCTTGCATCTGTCCAGCATATTGTATAGTATTTTAATGTGTTTAGTAGTTTGCATATTGTGTTAGCACTTTTTCATCTTTATTTTCAGTTCGCGATAAGCTCAATCGTCAGCATTGAGTATCGTCTTTAGTTGCACATTAGATATCATGTCATTCCAATTGCATGCTCATGCATCTTACTTTAGCATTAGTCTATCTACTTTCATGTTTTTTCCAACAAAAAAAAAAAAAAAAAGAAGAAAAGAGAAAAATCCTATGCTCAACACTTGTTTTGTTATATTTTAGGTCTTTGTTGCATTTATTTTGTCCACCAATCTAGACTCGCTTTTTATTTATTTACTTTTCCAAGTCTGACAGCCCAGACTTTGCATTCTATGATCCCTGACAGCCCAGGGTCATGCATTTGTCATTTACTTTTCCAAGTCTGACAGCCCAGACTTTGCATTCCATGAGCCCTGACAGCCCAGGGTCATGCATTTGTCTTTTACTTTCCAAATCTGACAGCCCAGACTTTGCATTCCATGATCCCTGACAGCCCAGGGTCATGCATTTGTCATTTACTTTTCCAAGTCTGACAGCCCAGACTTTGCATTGCATGATTCCTGGCAGCCCAGGATCATTTATTTACTTTTTAAGTTTGGCAGCCCAAACTTTGCATTCATCAACCTTGGCAACCCAAGGTCATGCATCCGTTCAGCAGCCTAAACGGCATATATTTATTTACATTTCCAAGTCTGGCAGCCCAGACATTGCATTTAGCTTATCGATATTTATTGTGTTTAGCAACCTGAACTCATCTTTTGACTTTTGGTTTAAGCATTTTATTTTGTCTTGCAGTCTTTTACTAATTTTTATTATCGTTGTTTAGTAGTTCGAATGTTGCATTTCTTTCTTTTTGATCACGAGTTTGAACTCTTGTTTTACCATTTGCAATTGCGTTTCACATTCACCATTCACTTGCATCTGAACTACGTTCGACCTGATTCCCTTCACCGGGATACGTAGGCAGCTCTTTTAGAGCTCGGTCACATGTTTTTATGATTCATCCATTCATTGGTTTACGTTTCAGCATATTCTTATACTATGCATGTTTAGATGTTTTAGTTTACATTTTTATCTATTTTTCTACATTGTAGGTGAGTCAAAATTTGGTGTTGTCTACGTCTTTGTCTGAAATCTCTACGAGATTCCCGACAAAGAGGGGCAAACTGTAGACACCAAATTTTGACACACCGTTTATTTTCAAACATTGGGGGGGCATGTTTGCACTTTTTAGGACAAATTTTAAATTTTAATAATCTCGGGGGGCAGAATAGTAATTTTACCTGTAAATATTTTTCTATCAAATTTTGGGGGTTTTAAATTCATATTTTTACTTTTATATGCATTTATTAATTTCTTATGATTTTTCTGAATTTAATTGGTATTTTTTTGTATTTTTACTAACACAAGGGCAAAATGGTAATTTCGCCCCGTGAATACCATTTTAGCTCATTTTTTAGTTTCAAACTCATTGTTGTAATTCTTTAGGCATGTTTCTTAATTTTCTTGATTTTTCAGAGATGATTATTATTTTTCTGTGAATTTTCATTGCTCAAGGGCAAAATCGTTATTTTACAAATTAAATTCATTTTTCATCAATTTTGAGTCAAAATGCATTTTCTAGTATTTTAAGCTTATTTGTAATTTTTGATAATTTTCTGAGGACAATAGCTATTTTTCTGTAAATTTTCATTGTCTAAGGGTAAAATCGACATTTTACAGCTTAAATTCATTTTTTGTCAAATTTTGAGTCAAAAAGGCATTTTCTAATGTTTTAAGCTTACTTTTAATTTTTGATAATTTTTTGAGGCTAATATCTATTTTTTGTGTATTTTCGTTGTTCAGGGACAAAATCGTCATTTTACACTCCGAGCGCATTTTTATCAGTTTTGAGCTCTAATTTTTTATTTTGAAATCTACTGTGAATTTTTTTTAAAATTTTTAAATTTTCTCAGATTCTTTTAATTTTAGGGTAAAAAAAAAACATATTTTTTTAATAAAATTAGCATTTTTTAATACCGGTGGCATTTCCGTTATTTTGCAGTATTCTTGGCCAACAAGACAAGTGGCCTATAAATGCTCTCCCTAATCAGCAAAAAAAAAAAAGGAAGGAGATATAAAAAAAAAAGAAAAAAACCTAAAACACACTTTGATTTTAGCCTAAAAGATCAAACACACACAATAAAAAAAGAGGAAGCCGCCGTTCTTTTTCGGATCACTGTTCATCCATCTTCATCAGCAGGAGATTTACTGTTCATCAGTCGTCATCAATCTTCAACTTTCAACCGTTTGGAAAATCATTAATCCAAGTAAACTCTATAAACTTTGTTCTTTGTTCATTTGTTCATATCTTTCATCAATTGATACATAATTGCCGATTTTGTAATCAAAAAATTTTCCTCTTTAACTTTCTGGAATTTTGGTTTTCTTTTGCTTCTGTCTGATTTTTCTTCTTGGGGTTGTATTTTCTTTTCTGGGTTTCTCCTTTTACGTTTCTGAGTTTAGTTCTTATTCTTTGAGTATTATTCTTCATCATCTATCTCCCCCTCTTCCATCACCCTTCGACCACCAGTAAAATCCTAAAACCGCCACCTTTGCCCTCTGCCCCGACAGCAACCAAAACCACCAAGCACCATCTGCCTCCTCCTATTCCATTTCCAATTCTGTAAAAAAGCACACAAGCTAGAAACTAACCAAAAATCAATCAGCAAATACACAGCAATTCCAGCAGCCCACCTCAAATCCACAAAAATCCAACAATAAACCAAAATAAACCACATAGAGCCCTCCCCTGTCTCCTCCACGCCATCACCTGCAAGGCATAAAGAACAACAAATACAACAAAAATCAATTCCACTGCCTCACCGCCATGTCTTCTCCCCTCTCCACCACCGGAACCACCTGCAACAATCAAAAGCAGCACATTTCCACCGCCATAGCAACTCACGACCTGCGGAAAAAGGGGCCCTGAATCTATTGCCAAGTCCACGCCATTCAATTACACAAATTCCACACACAATTCTTCACGCAACATTCGCACACACATACAGTCTGATCGACAGACACAATTTGTACAAACAATCGCACACACAGTCTGATCGACAGACACAATTGGCACACACAATCGCACACAGCACACGTTCAGATTCGCACACAATAACACAGATTCACATACAATTGGATACAAACCAACAACCCAAATGCACTCGATTCCATCCACCATCATCCCCTCACCACCATCTCTTCTCCCTCTCTCCACCACTACCATCAACCACCAAAACCCCACCAGGACAGCTCAAAATCGTCTTCCCAAGGCCACCAGAAAATTGCACAAAATCGGCCCCCCCCACCATCGCGTCGCGGCCTTCACCTCAACATCTCCTCTCTCTGGTTTGGAGAAGCGTGATTTTCGAGTCGGAAAAACAAGAGAGAAAAAGGGAGAGCGAGAGATCAGAATTAGAGAGAACAGAAGGGAGAACAAAAAGCAGAAAGAGGGATGGGCTGAGCGAGAATAGGGAGCTTCGGGAAGAGAGAGGGCAGTCAAAAGAAAACACAGAGATAGATCAGATAGAGAGAGAGCTGGAAAACTGTAAGAAGAGAGATCAGACAAGTAGGGGAGAGAACAGAGACCAGAAGGAGAAGAGAAAGTGAGATGAGAGAAACCGAAGGAAAACTGCAAGAGAGAGACCAAAGAGTGAAATATAGAGAATGAACAGAGAAGGTAGAATCTGGGAAGAGAAGAAGAGAGAAGCCAGGAGAGAAGAAGAATAAGAAAGAAGAAAGAACACAGGATAGACGAGGGCAAAGAGAGAGAGAAAATGATAAATTTTGAAATTAGGGATTCATTTTTAATTTTATTCTGTTAATTTTTCGTTTAATTACTTTTTAAACTTTATCCTAGTTTCTTTTATTTTAGTTTAAATCCGGTAATCAATTTGGTTAATTAAGTTAATTTAATTAATCTGTATTTCATTGGATGTTAAGTATTTAGTTTGGTATTTTATTTCAAAAATAGATATTATTTATGTTTTAAACCCCCCAGAAGTTGATAGCTTTCACAATGCCCTTTGAGTTCCTTGGTTTTATGCAATTAAGTCCTCATTTATTACAGAAAGTCCCCTCTATGTTTAGCTTCTTTCAGTTAGGTTCTATAAACTGCAATTTGACTTGGCCTAGCTGAAATTTATTGGTTTTCTCCCCCCAATTTATTTCAATTTTGTGCCTCTATCCTTTAGAGTTGTGAGATTTCTTTATTTTACCCCTTAATTAGTTATAAATTTCAATTTCACCCTTTGGCCCCTAGGTTTGTTTGAGTTTGTTTTAATCCCTAGGTTTAATAGTATTTGCATTTTTACTTTCAATTTGTTAGAATTTTATATTTTGTGCTTTATTTCCATTAATTAATGGTGCATTAATGCGTGTGTTCATTTTTTAAGCGTTTGTACCAGGTCTTCAAAAAGGTATTTTCGTTACCTTTTAATTGCTTCTTTATGTGCTCCAACGTGCTCTAATGTGATATTTTACACATTTTTTTTATGCGTTTCTTATTTTATGCATTTTTTTGTGTATTTATTTATTCTGTGTTATTTAATTTTAAATTTTATTATTTTTGACGAAAAATGTAATATTCTTGTATTTAACTAGTCAATGTAATAGTTAGATTATTTTTCTCGTATTTTAGCAAAAATTGTGTAATTAGATAGAAAATGTAATAGGCAGGGCATTTCAAATTTTTCCCCTTAAATTGTAAACGAAGCCCCCCGGTGTAATAGTTAGGGTTCATTTGCTTTTGTGTGCTTACGTGTTTATTCCTTTTACCGTTTTCTTTAGGATTTTTGCATCTAGAATATTATGCTTATGTGTTATGTGCTCCTATGTGATCTTATATGTTTTTATATGTTTAATTTGCTTTTAATTTATGCTTTAATGTTTAATTCATGATTTATGGTATGCCGTCACCACACTAGTCCAACGCTAGTTGTGGCTTCATTCTTTTCCTGCTAGTCTAATGTTAGTGAGATTTTTAGAACGGGCTAGTCCAACACCAGACCCTTAGGATATTTTAGTGTTAGGTGCATTCGTGTGCATTTTACATCCCACTTCACACTTTTAGTTTTCTTTTCATTTGGCATGATTTTATTATTATTTATTATTATTATTATTATTATCATTATTTTGACAACATTTTCAAAATGCATGACATTGAAGTTGCATCTCACTTAGACTTTAGGACATTTGTCTGATTCCGACTAGAAATAGTCGTCTACTCACGTGAGAAGCAATGGCGTACAAGCCGTTCCCCCCTCCGTGAGTAGAAATATTCAGTCACGAGTTATTAGTCCCCCGTACCCATCATGTTGCATACCCACCTTCCTTCTTCACTTACTATATATTATTGTTTCTTTTCTTTTCTTTCTTTTGCATCACATTTTGCATAAAAACTCGTGACTCCCTCGAGGTCTCGACTCGGGTTTCGCAATCAATGCGATAATTCCGACCAAGCCTCAACGGAACATGCCGACCCTCCCGATACCCACATTTAGACTTAGGATTTGCATTCATTTAGACACATCCAAAACGCGATAGAATCTAGGGTTAATTTAGGAAATTTTGATTAAGCCTCGCAACTAGCTTCGGCTAGGTTGAAAGGGTGCCTTAGGCGCGAGCCTTTGCCTTCCCTTTCTTCAAATGTGACTCCCGGACCTTTTTCTCTCGTTTTTCGTAGACCGGAGTCGAAAAAGGGTTTTAAAATATTTTTCTAAAATTTTATTTTATTTTTTATTTTTTTTTGTTAAACGATTTTTGGGTGACTTGGTACACCCTAACTCAATACCAAGTGGCGACTCCATTTTCTAAAATAAAAACCCTTTTTCAAAAATTATTTGGCCAAACCTGTCGCATTTTTTAGTCCCGGCCTTGTTTTCTTTTAAAATACCATTTTTCTTAAAATACACTTTTTCTACTAAAATTTGATTTTTCTCACACACGCACGATTTTTCCAAAAACTTTTATTTTCAAAAGGGTCTCGGACCGAACCGTCTTTTTGGGACGCGACAGTCAACGACCCCACTAGCACCCTTTCCCCCACGTTTTTTTGGACGCGACAGAAGTCAAGGGAGTTTGATCAGGGTCTGGAAATAGCTGGAAGTAATGAGGCATCCCTTAATGATATGATGGGCAGCAAGTTGATGGTCTGATACAAGATGATGAGCAGCAAGGGGATCAACTTGGACTAACGATAGATGGCCTGCCTTCAGCTGAAAATTTATCGCCAAGGAATCGTGTCTCAGAACTTCTTTTGGTTGAGGAACACACAGACTTGCAAGCTTTGAACATTGAACAACTTCCAGAGAGCGATAAAGGCTTTCAATTGATTAAGAAAGGGGGCATTCGAGCAAAGTTTGCATCAGATAGAAAACTCAGATCAGTTGCGAAGTCTTCAGTCAATTCTTTTCAGATTTTATCCAATGATTAAGGTACTTTTTTAGAATATTATAGGGATTTCCAAAAGCCCTCAATTTATATGTTTGAAGAAGTTAATTAGAATGCATCATTTACAAATAGTTGTGGTTTGCGAACCTAAAGTTCTAGAAATTAAGTTTGACGAATTGCGGTTAAAGCTGCACTTTGATTCTAGTATAATCAGTCATTGTGGGAATATGTGGACATTCTTCAATAGACTTTTGATTGTCATCTCATTAATAATTTTGCACAGCATTTGTCAGTGAAGGTCCATCATCTGTAGCTTTGTTCTAGTGTTTTGTGCTCTTGGGTTCATGCAAAGTGTACATCATAAAAATGACAGACTTTATGGACAGATTTGTTAGATGATAAGCCTTCCCAAGGGGCTTGGATGATTTGTTGGGATTTCAACATGGTAATTAGTCAAGAGGAAAAAAAGGCGGCCGAGTTTTTCACCCAAACGAAGCCTTAGATTTCTTGAATTTCGCTAGTTCAACTGGAATTTTTTATGCAGGCTTTTTCGGTTCGAGTTACACTAGTGCAACAATAGAAGAGGACGTGCACGAATATGGACAAGATTAGATAGAGTTCTTTTGAATGAGCCAATAGCTGAGCTTGCTTCTTTGTCTGTGGTACATCTAGCTTGTGACCCTTCAGATCATTCCCCTTTGCTGCTTCTTTTTTCGACGACATTGATTAACAAGCCACACCAATTTCGGTTCTTGAATTTTTTGACAAGGAGAGAAGACTTTTTAGAGGTGGTTAAGAGGGCTTGGCACATGTAGGAAGTAGGAGCTCCACCTACTGTTTTGTGCAGAAAATTACGTTCGGATTAAGAAGGCCATACAACAATGGAATAATCAATGCTTTAGGAATATTTTTCAGCATGTTCACCATGCAAAAAATGATTTGAAAGCCTGCTAGAGATTATGTTAGAGGAAACTAATTCTGAGAATACTTTTGAGAGTTGCAAAAGGCTATGGCGGAGCTTAGACATGTGTTGTCTTTGGAAGAAGGCTTTTGGAAGTAAAAGGCATGATTGAAATAGGTTAAAAGAGGGAGATAAAAATTATAGATTTTTCCATTCGGATGGTTAAGCAATGGAGATTTTAGTCATTGGTCCATAGAATTCGAAACTCTGAGAGGCAATAGGTTGTCTGAATGAGGAGTCTATTAGACAAGAAGGGATGAAATTTTTTTCCACTTTGTTTTCGGATGATTCGGTTAATCAATTTTAGGTACTTGATTGTCATTTCCGAGATTGATATCTTCTGAAGATGGTGCTATATTGGAATTGATACCATCTGAGGAAGAGCCTCGTGAGGTGATATTCTCTATGGATGGAGAGAGTGTAGCGAGATCTGATGGCATTATGGAATATTTCTTTTCTCATTTTTTGGATAACATTGCAAAAGATGTGTATGCAGCAATTCTGAGTTTTTTAAGTGGAGCTGGCTTACCAAGAGTTATAACTTTGCATCTATTGTTTTGATTCCTAAGGTACAAAATCCATAAGACTTTGCTATTTTCCGATCAATTAGTTTATGTAATTTCTTTAATAAGGTAATTTCTTAGATTCTAGCAACTCCGTTGGCGGTGGTTTAAGCAAAGATTATCTCCCCTCAACAAAGTGATTTCGTGAAAGGTCAAAGTATTACTGATAATTTTCTATTGGCCCAGGAACTAATTCATCAAATTGGCCAAAAGGTGAGAGAAGGTAACGTGGCATTGAAGCTTGACATGGCCAAAGCATATGATAGGATTTCTTGGTTATTTCTCATTCAGGTGTTGCATAAATTTGATTTTGGTGAAGGTTTTATAGACATGGTGTGGAGGCTTATCTCCAATGTCTAGTTTTCAGTGATTATTAATGGAGCAAGCTTTAGGTTTCTTTAAATCTACTAGTGGACTTCGTCAAGGAGATCTATTATCACCAGCTCTATTTATTATTAGTGCTGAGGTTTTGTCAAGGGGGTTGAATAAGTTGATCGAACAGCCTTCACATGTGGGTTATTCAATTCCAGTTGGTTATCCTCAAGTTTCTCACTTGGCATTTGCTGATGATGTAACTGATTTTTACTAATGCATCTTCAGCTTCTTTAAGGAGGGTTATGGGGGTTTTGGAGAAATATCAATAGGAATCAAGGCAATGTATTAATAAACTTAAGAGTTGTTCTCTTACTTACCGTAAGCTTTCTACTTCAAGGTTTAGGGTTATTGAAAGGGTTACTGGTTTTTGTCAGAAAAGGATTTCCTGTTAAGTATTTGGGTTGTTCTCTCTTTGTTGGAAGGAACAAAACCTCACATTACTCTGAGATGTGCTAGAAGATGATCAATAAGGTGATGTCTTGGGATTCACAGTCTTCTTTCTTTGGGAGGTAAATTAATTTTGATTAAACATGTTTTGTCTTCTATTCCTTTACACTTGCTAGCTACTGTCTACATTGCCAAAGGGGTTATTTTGGATAATTGAAAAGGTGTGTGCACATTTTCTTTGGAATCATTCGCCTTGAGGGTAGGAAGTTTCATTAGATTGGATAGAGTGAGGTATGTTTTCCTAAGTGGTGTCAAATTTTGTGTCATTGAGTGATGTGTATAGTGTCCTTTTGTGGAAAATTGTAGTGGAATTTTAGACAAGGTACGTCCTTTGTGGTCTAACTTTATGAAATCCAAATATTGCTGTGACATGCATCCTATTTAGGGTGAGATAACGATGTCTAGCTCTCCAACTTGGAAACATTTGGTGAATGTGCGAGTCCTTAGCAGAACTAAATATACAATGGGTGTTGCATAGAGGGCATTGTCATTTTTGGTATAATAATTGGGCTGGTGTTGGTGCATTGTATCATCGAGTTGATGAGGTTCCCCATGCACAGTTTTGAGTAATTTTTGGGTGATGGAGAATGGAATGTTCATCGTCTGTCCAAATGGTTTTTCTACTGAGGTGGTTCAGATCAATCTTGAAAGTGGAGGTTCCTTGATGGTTTACATTCAGATGTCATGGCATGGAGGCCATCTCAATCTGGTAATTTCTCAGTTTCATCTGTTTTCCATAAGGTACAAATCTATAGGAATCATTCTGTCATTCATTCTAATTTTGGCATTGTCAAATTCCATCCAAAATGTCTTTATTTATGTTGAGATTGTTGAAGGACAGGTTACCATTAGATAATGTTTTGATAAGGCTGAATTTTCAACTTCCATCTAAATGTAGATGTTGTATGCATCCGGAGATTGAAAGTATTGACCATGTTTTTTCAGTTGGAGAGTTAGGCCAAATGGTTTGGGGGTTTTTTTTGGTCTGCTTGTGGAGTAGTGATGGAGGATTGTCATCCTCAGAGCTAGACTTATGAAAGGTGGTTGATCAAATCTCACAACAAAAGATTAAATTTCATTCTTAGAATCACTCCAACATTTATTTCCTAGAATTTGTGGAAAGCCAGAAATAAATGTTTTTTGGACTGGTGGAATTGCTGAAGGATAGGAGGGTGTGTGAGGTGGCGTTTAGAGATGTTGTGGATGCTTACTATTTGGAATTTAAAGAGAATCCTAGGAGCAAGAAGTTGGAATCATTTTGTGGATTTGATCTCTCATTATACAAGACCATTTGTTTGGAGGTTGGTGAGATGGGTGCCACCAGGATGTAGGGAGTATGAAGTTGAATATTGATGGATGTGCGAAGAGGAATCCTGAGAATTAGTGGAGGAGGAGGTACTACTAAGGGATTCCAAAGGTACATTAATCTTGTCATTTTCTTTTCCTTTGGAGTTCAGACATTACTACAGGCTAGAAGCAAAGACACTTCTTTTTGGTATAAGATTATGTGTTTCCCAAGGACTATTATCAATTTTGTCTTGAATCAGATTCACTACTTTTGGTTAATATTTTGACTAGGAAAGTTCAACTACCCATAGTCTAGCTTACTGGAGGTCAATCACATTCGACAATTCTTCTGAGGGAGTTTAATTATTTCGCATTATCCACACCAAGCAAATGGAGTAGCTGATGCTCTTGCAAATTTGGGAGTTGATTATTCAGGATTATTCAGCAAGTCATTTACTTCTAACAATCAGATTTATCCACTAGTGCTTGAGGCGAACTTGCAGGATGAATAGACTAGGATTTCCTTCTATTTAGAAAAAAGAAATAGTTGTTTTCATTTTTAACTATTATTATTTTGTAAAAGGAGTAGTACTCCTAATTTATGCTTTTAATTTTATGTATTCATAAAGGTAAGGTTCATGTAATCCTTTATTCCTTATCTAATATTAATAAAATATAGAAGTGGCGCCCTCCCCCACAATTGGGGTTAGCCAATAAAAAAGAGTATACATACGTACATATATATACACACACATGTATATGTACGTATATGTTTATATTTGCATATATATGTACGTATGTATATATATGTAAGTATGTATATGTATACATACGTACATATACACACACATGCACATACGTACATATTTATATAAACATATACATGTGTGTATATACATATATACACACACACATACACATACACACACATACATATACATACATATATATGTATAGATAAATATGTATACATATATATGTATGTATATGAATGTATACATACACCTATACATATTCATGCATCTATATACATACATAGATAGATGTATGTATGTACACAGATGCATGTATATGTATATGTGCATGTATACATATACATACATACATATATATATATACATACATATATATATGCGCAAAATTAAGTTTCTTTTAGCTTTTGTCAAAGTTCATCTATTGATCAATTCTCATACTTAATCAGGATGTCTGATTCAAATCAGGGAAGATGGTTGAAGCGATTATGCGAGGTAAAATTCTTCAACAAATATAATGATTGCCACGTTCATCGCCATTCGAAGAAGACAAGGTTTTGTACAACTTGTACTGACTGGTCCTATTTGCCAGCAGTGCATCGAAGATTCTCACACACATCATCAAGTTCTGCAAGTTTATAAATCAAATCAAAATGTGGTAGTCCGTGTTGCTAACATAAAAGATATAGGTATTGATGTTGATTCTGTGGAGCTGCTATAGAAATTTTTGGCAGGCAGTTATCCATCTGCATGGAAAAGGAAAACAAACACCACGAGATTGTCCCAAGTGTGAGCGATGTGAAGCAGGACATTAAAAGTTCAGAAAATAAGTTTTGTTCCATTGCGTGCAAATTTAATCATTGACCAGTGAAGATGATGGCCAGGATCTCTACTTTCCTAGAAGGCATAGTAGAAAAGGAACATCTTTCAGATTCCATCTTCAGTAATCTACCAAATTTTGTTGTCGAGGCGTTTAAGCCTTCCCAATTTCTAAGACCATAAATTACCCAAAATCATTTTACATGCTAGGAATATAAATTCAAAGTTATTTCTTCAACTTAGAAGCTTATTATTTAGGCAAAATTTCGATTGGTTCTAATTTATATTTTCTGTTAGCTAGTCTAGTATGACGTTTCTGGTAGTTGCAAACTTTTGATTATTAATAATAATAATGAATATCTTTCAACATTAAAATATATATATGTGCGTATATATAGGAATAATATATTTGCTCTCTCTTCTCTCTCTTCTTTCCTCTCTTCATGGACTGATCATTTTCAAATTTTGAACGTAAAAAACTTCAGTTTTAGGCCATCATGGCTGGCCTTGTAGCCTGAGATTGGCCATCAGTAGCCAAACAAGTCATTTGTTGATGTTCTTAAAGTAGTTTATGTTGTTGGTTCTCTGTGTAAGATCAAACCAGTCTCTCATTTTCGTGAGGAGCCTGCAGTGGTCTTCACAGTAGAGGAAATCAACAAGATGGCCATCACCATTCAAGCACTCATTGATTGGCAAATTTTTGCAAGGGAGGCCAAGCTTGGATGCAATTCGCAAGGCCTTTCAGAAGATTAGATTTCTCGCAAGCTTCTCTAATTGGACTCCTAGATCAGTGACATGTTTTGATTCGATTCACACAAAAGGATGATAATCTGATATGTTGGCTTAAGGGATTGTGGATTATTGCTGAGTTTCCTATGAGAATCTTCAAATGGACTCCAGATTTCAAGTTGAACGTGGAATCTGCACATGCACCTGTTTGGCTACCTTTCGAACATCTACCAAGTCCATTTCTTTGACTAAGGCGGCTCTATTCTCTATTGCAAGTGCTATTGGCAACCCTTTGAATGATTGATGCAGCCATAGCAAGCTTGTCTAGGCCTCATGTAGCACGTGTTTGTGTTGATTTGGATCTCACCATAGTAACATCCATCAAAATGGATTTTGGCAGAAGATTTCTTATGATGATATGCCTTCTTATTGTTCAATTTGCAGCAAGCAAGGGCATGCAAACAAGGAGTGTCGAAGGGATAAGCAGAACCTAGTAGGAAAGCAGCAGTAGACGAAACCTGCTGCAGCTATTTATATGCTAGTTAATCAAAAGGAGCAAGTGCAACAGCCAGCTCAGAAGGAGGCTGACAATATTCAAGCAAAGGGGAAAGAAATAGTGCCTGACGTTCAGCAAATGATGGAGTCAGAATCACTGGTTTTGAGAAATGATCAGGTGCAGGAAGCCAGCGAAATTGAGTCTCAATAGTAGTGTTCAATCCTTGATGAAATGGTATTGATGCATGCTGAATCCACTAAGCAACAGTTGGTTTTGGTGAATGATCAGCCATCAACAAAGCAGGCCAATAATCAGATGCAGTTAGCCAGCGATTTTGCACCTCAATAGCAGGGGACAATCCTTAATGAAATGCCATTGGTGCCTACGGAATCCACCAAACAGCAGCCAAGGGAAATTGTGGATGACTCTAAGCTTCGATTGATGGAGCCAGGCCATGACCATTTGTCTTCTACTTCATATTCTAATTCGGAGTAGTAGTATGTTGCTAATTCTTGTGGTTTATCAATTCAAGATGTTGAAAGAATTAGTGAATATATTGGAAGGAAGCTGTCTAGATGCTTTGATGATGAAGGCTTTATGAACGTGGAGTCAAAAAAGACAAGAAAAGGAAGAGTTATATAAGGCTTCCTCGTCAAATTCTAACAAGGCAAGCATCTAAAACTTACGGTTATATCTCTTCTTCTATTCCTAATGAATAATATATTAGTATGGAATATAAGGGGGGCGACGGGAAGAGCTTCTGTCTGTCGTTTAAAATTTTTAATTAGGATACACGGTATTTCTTTATTAGTATTGTTAGAGCCTTTGGCAACAGTGGAAAGAATTGAGAAGCCGCAACTAAAGCTTGGTTTTGATTTTTGCTTGTTTAATGTTACAAATAAAATCTGAATTTTCTGGAGGAATAGTTTTCATGTTAATGTTTTATCAAATAAAGAGCAAATGTTGCATATAATGTTAGCTCATGATGATTGGAGTCATGTGGTACTTGCTAGCTTTGTTTATGCCAAATGTACTTAGGGTGGAGAGGAGACAATTATGGGAATGATCTTGCTTGAACGTAGCGAACTAATGTTGATAAGCCAGTGGATGGTAGGAGGCGATTTCATGTATTCATTTGGTAGAGGAGTACATGGGATCATCGAGGCAAGACTTAGGAGCAATTGCGGATTTTAATGATGCTATATCAACTTGTGGATTGCTAGAATTGCCTTTTTTGGGGGATCTTTATACTTGGTTTGGCATTAGATTGCGAACTAGGGTCTAGAAGTGGTTGGATAAGATTGCTTGAAATCAACAATGGATGAATAGCTTTCCTAATTCATCTATCTATCATTTGAGTAGAGTAACCGTAGATCACAAGCCTTTATTGCTTCAAGCCTATGATAAGATGTATTTCTATGCCTAAATCTTTTAAGTTTCAAAAAATGTGGTTAAAGCATAACTTGTTCTTTGATGTTGTGAGAAATAATTAGGCAATTATCAGTAGATGGGTATGGTATGTATGATTTTGCTTTTCAAGCTGAAGCGATTGAAGGGTGTTTGAAGGATTGCAACAAGCATCATTTTAGTGATATATTCTAGAAAGTAAAGGAGATGGAGGAGTTAGTGCAACTAGAAGGAGCTCCAATATGAATCCATGCAAATGGAGGAGATGAGGGTTGAGTTGCATTTGGCTCAAGCCCAGATGTTGAAATGCTTAAAGAATGAGGAGGAATATTGGAAGCAGAAGGCAAAGATTAAGTGGTTGAAAGAGGATTAAGGCAATACTAAATTCTTTCATGCTTCGGTTCAAGAAAGAAGGAACAAATTGAGAATTTCAAGAATTAAAAGTTCGAAGAGTCATTGGATGGAGGATGAAGATGGGATTGGCAAGGAGGCAGAAAAATTTTTTTAAGCAAATGTTATCAGAAGAGGTGGTATATGGGGTAGATAGATTGGTAAAGGTAATTCCTTCACTTGTGACAAATGGGCAGAATGGGCATCTATTGCGTGAAGTTACTAAGGATGAGCTTTATGATGTTGTCACCAATATAGATAGAGGGAGCGCTCCTGGCCCTAATGGTTTTACTGGTGAGTTTTTTGTACATTGTTGGGATACCATTTCTGATGATCTTTTATGTGCAGTAAAAGATTTTATGACAGGTGTACCACTACCTAAGAGTATAGCTAGTTCGCTTATTGTTCTGGTACCAAAGAAGAGCAGCCCTTTATCATTTGTAGATTTTAGACCTACAAGCTTGAGTACCTTCACCAATAAGGTTTTCACTAAGATATTGGCTACCAGGATGAGAGGTTTACTCCTCTCCCTTATTTCTCCAGAACAGTCTGCTTTTGTGCAGGGAAGAGAGATTTTAGAAAATGTATTGCTGGCACAGAAGATGGTGGCATCACTTGATAAAAGGATTAGGGGCCATAATTATTTATTTAAATTGGATATGATGAAAGCATTTGACAGGGTTTCATGGAACTTTTTGAAAATGGTGCTAAAGAACTTTGGTTTTGCAGAAAGGTTTATCAACCTGGTTTTAGGTAATCTTTCTTATAGCTAGGTTTTCTATTTTGATTAATGGTAAATCTTGTGGTTTCTTTTAGGCTTCTAGGGGAATAAAGCAAGGAGATCCTTTATCTCCTATATTATTTATTCTTGTAGCTAAGTTTTAGTAGGGGAATTAAGCAGTGGATGGAGGATGGCAAGATTGAACCCTTTGCATTGCCAAGAGGATGCCCAATGATCTCTCATTTGGCATTTGCTGATGACATTGTGATTTTTTCTAAGGGGAATAAAAGATCAATCAAGAATTTGGTGAAGTTTCTAGAGGAGTATCAGGAAGGCTCGGGGCAGAAGATAAACAAAACAAAGAGCTTCTTCATAGCTTCTAAAAGGTGTGCTAGTGGACAAAAAAGGATGATAGAAAGGTTGACTAGGTGTGCGACATGGATCATTTCCTTTCGAAGTATTTGGGTTGTAAGCTCTTTAAAGGTAGGAGAAAGGCAATTTATTTCAATTTATTATTGATAAGTTTGTTGCGAAAATTGCAGGCTAGAAGAAAAAATTACTTTCTCAGGGGGGAAGGTTGATACTGATTAAACATGTTCTATCGAGCAATTCCTCTACATGTGTTTGCAGTTATGATGCCTCCAAAGTAGGTTTTCAAAAAAATTCAGAAGCTTTTGGCAGATTTTTTTTTTGGGCAATTCGGAGATGGTAATGAAGAGACATTGGGTGTCATGGAAAGAAGTGTTCTACCCAGAAGTTGAGGGAAGGCCTTGGAGTCAAAAGGTTAGAGGATATGGTGGCAGCATTCAGTTGCAAATTATGCTGGAAATTTCAACATAATAGTACTTTATGGGCAATGTTTATGACTGCAAAGTATGGCAGTTTGGATGCTTCTCATAATTATCAAGTGGCAACGAATATTTGGCAATGGATGATTGGAGTGAAGCAACAATTTGGGATGGCATAGTTGTCATTGATGGGGAAATAGCTTGGAAGCACACTTCAATCAGGTAACTTCACTATTTTTTCTGCATGGAACAAGATTAGAGACAATCGGGCAATTATTGGCTCTAGGAAACTGATTTGGGTGTCTCGCTTGCCATGTAAAATTTCTATTTTTATGTAGAAGTTGTTGAATGAATTTTTGCCTTTTCCTGATATACTTAACACAATTGGATTTCATGTTCCTTTCGAAAGTGTTATCTTTGTGGTGCTCATGTGGAAACATTGGATCACGTATTTGCTAGTTGTAATGTTGCTCTTTTGGTTTGGAATTTTTTTGAAACCTTGTTAGACTTGAAAACTAATATGTCTATGCAAGGTATAAGAGCTAGATTGCAGCATTGGTGGCTGAATTTGTCTTTTAAAATAGCAAAGGAGAGTTAATTTTGATCTTGCCTTCTATAATTTGTTGGGAGTTGTGGAAGGCAAGGAATTTGGCTTTTATGAAGGTGTAAATGGTCTCATCTTGGAGTATTTGTAGCAAAATCCAGCAATGTGTGTTGGCAATTACTCAAGCATGGCCAATACAACAGTCTTTCCTTAGATGATATAAGATTGATTAGAATTGGGTTGGTTCGTCATTTATTGCCAAAGAGGAAAAAAACGTTCTATGCCAGTAGTTGTGGAAATTCCCTCGTGATAATTATGTGAAGCTCAATGTAGATGGATCATCTATTGGAAATCCAGGTCATGCAGGGGGAGATGGAGTCATTCTGAATGACATGGGGAGCTAATCATGGGGTACTCTATGTACTTTGGTATAAAGACGAATATGGAAGCTGAATGTATGGCTCTGATGGAAGGCATAAAAATTTGCATGCATCACCAATTCAAGCAAGTTGAGATTGAGATGGATTCACAGGTATTAGCCAGGATGATGAATGATGAAGTGGCCATTCCTTGGAAGCTAAGATCAAGTGTCTCCAATATTAAGAGGATTTCTTTAGATAGTAATTTTATTTTTTCTCAGGTGTTTAGAGAAGCTAATGCTGTTGCAGATTCTTTGGCTGTATTAGCAAGTGGTAGTACTACTCAGCATTTTGTTTTGTCTAGCCTTCCTAGGCATGTTTTAGGATTAGTTTTGCTAGATCAAAGACAATTGCCTTTTATTAGACTTATGTAGTTTTTACTTTTTGCATATTGTATTTTATTTGAGGTAAGGTTCTTGCCTCCCTCAAGCTTTTTAAATTAATAAAATTAAAGGAGTGGCGCCCTCTCCCGTGTACGGGGTTAGCCAATAAAAAAAATGTGCGTATATAATATATATATATGTATGTTTGTATATGTATATATGCATACATACTTACATACATACACATACACACACACATATAAGTACATAATATATATATCTATATCTACATATACATATATATACATATTGTGTGTGTGTGTGTGTATGTATATTATATTTGTGTGTGTGTATATGTATGTATGTATGTATGTATGTATGTACTGTAGGTATATGTATATGTACGTATACGTATATATCTGTGTGTGTGTGTGTACTGTGTACCAATAAAAAAATTACTTGTTTCAAATAACATCTTGTTATTGCATCAAAACATATAAATGTTGACTAATTTCGCTAACATTGAACTTGGTAAAATGAAATCATTGAATAATTGAAAAATGAGATTTTTTCAAGAATGCAATGCGTGTATGTGTGAATATATATGTGTGTGTGTGTATAGTATGTGTATGAGTGTGTGTGTGTCTATATATATACTATATATAACGCACACACAGAGAGATATGTAACATGTGTCAACCTGTGAGTTTACCCAACCCGACCTGCCTTTACTCATGTCGTTAACCCAATAACGAATCCACTTGAATTCATGATCGTGTTAATACATGCTAATTTCGGGTTCTGTTCGAATTGTGCTATCATGTTAGAAATTGCCACCTTAACCTTACACTGCAAATCTCCTCCCTTCCTTCCTAATTTTCTCATCTATCTTCTCTCATCCCTGATTTTCTTGTTGTCTACCCGAATCAATGAAAATCCCACCTTTTTGGTCATGTTCTCTGCTCGAATAAATGAAAAAAAAACCACCTCATTGTCTTTTATAGACCGTTGAGTGTATGAGGGCCAACTGGTGATGATATTACTTGGCAGTGCTTGTTAAACCACCCACAATTCACCTTTCTTTAAATGTTCTTGTAAGAAAGCAACAAGAAATTTGGCCTAACTTAAATAATAAAAACATGAAATTATGATGTGTCTTATGTTGGTAGTCTCACATGGCCACCACTTCTCTCCTTTATTATTATTATTTTTTTATTTAATATGAGTGGTAACACCGTGGTTAATTTGTTGACCACTTATGCGCAACTTCCATATTTTTATTTATTTTTCAAAAATATGGGTTCAACATCATGTTAGTTAAAAAGATAAGGGTTAATTACATTTTACCTCCCTAAACTTGGGCAATAGTCATACTTTGCCCTGAATTTTGATGATATACACTTTGCTCTCTTTGATGATTAGTCAAACATTAAAGATAACGTGCTCGTCCAAAAATACAATGAAATGACATTATTGTCCATCAATAATAGTTGGAGTTAATTATCGTTTACCCCTAAACTTGTGATGCAGTACAACTTTGCACCCAAATTGACATATATACACTTTGCTCCTCATGAAGATCGGCCAATGGTTACAAAATAATATTTTTGTCCAAAAACAATGAGTAAATGACAATAACCACAAAATGGTTGTATGGCCATAATAGAGGGAAAATGATTGAAATATATAATAATATTGTTAAAATACTTATAAATTTTAAAAATAACCAAATTATCATATAAAATTTATATCAATATAAGTAATCTGAAATAAAAAATCAGAGTAAAAAATCAAAGCGGAAAACCTAGCTTGAGACACGTGACCAATGTAGCAACACAAAAGCATGAAATAAATGAAAAAGAAAATAAAAAATTTAACAATATACGTGGATATCTTTAAAACCACACAAAATGATTTAGGAATTATAAATATTCAAAAAGTGAATATTAAAAGATAGAAGTGATTACCAAATAAAAAACACAGATGTTAGTGCATATGTGCAATAGTGCAATCGTGTTGCTTTTGCATTCTAACAACTACTAGAAATTGATGGCCTATTAAGTTGCAATTTTATATTTGATTTTCATCATTATCTTTTCAGATGCAAAAACTTGACAAAATGCTTAAAATTTTGTGTTTCTTTCTAATTAATTTGTCTTAGTTTAATATTATAAAAGCAAAAATATATATATAAATGAGATCATCTATAATACAGTAAGAAAAAAGAAATTATATTGAAGAGCCAGCTGCATCTCAAAAAAATAAATTATAAATATAAAAATTAAAGAGATTTTTGTGAAGCTACATTAAATTTGTTTAATTATTGAAGAGCTACATTAAATTTATATAAAAATTATCTTAGAATGAAATGCGTTTGGTTTTTAGAAAATTATATAAATAATATAAGTTTATAATGAATTTACATATATTTAAAAAAAATCGTAAGTTATTAAATACAAAAGGGGAAAAAAGGGGATAAAGAGTCCAATTTTCTATGCATATTTTGGTCATGGAAAAATATGTGATTCATGCCTTCCCATTAAATAGTGCTGATGGTGTTAACATTGAGGGACAAAGTGTGCATATCAAGAATTTAGGCATAAATTGTTATTAATGCCCAAATTCAAGAGGGCATAGCTTCATTAACCCTTTATTAGTAGGGGTATTTTTGTCATGAAAAATCTACTCCTATTTTGGCCTATTAGAAAGTACAAATTCTGTTAACTAAAGGAGGCAAAATGTATATAGTCGAAATTAAGGAGGTAAAGTGTGTTTGCCCCCAAGTTGAGGAGGCAAAGTATAATTAACCCTAAAAATGAAAACAAAGGATTAGAGAAATTTATGGTGGGTTAAGTTTGGTATGAATGTGACGTTTGATATTGCAACTACCACGCTCACTTCTCATCAATTTCTCATAAATTTCTGGGGTCTACTTTTGTCCCTTCAATAAATCTTCAAGTCACAAAATATTTGCTTTTCACATTGCACAATCAAAAGTAGTGTTAGGTTGCATATAGAAATATGCGTATGTGGCTGGAAACAAGAGAAGTGGAGAAGGAGCTTTCCTTCTAGAAGATCAGGCAAGAGCTCATATTGCTCTCACCAAACTCAGTTGGCTGTTTTTGCTTTTAACGTGCTGTGTCCTAACTAAATATGTTTCTGTCAGTCGCCAACCTTCTAGTTTTATTGTTCTAGATAAACCATGTCGCCTCAAATTTCTTTCTTAATATTTTATAATGATGGTTGCAATTATCTAAAGAATGAGATACTACCAAATAGACGAATTTGTTGCAACCCATGTGTAACAAAAATAAATTTCTTGCAGGACAATGTAAAGAAGACAAGCTCACACCTCAATTTTGATTGCATAATCTAAGAGTTAGTTCGAGTAATCTTTGCTAGACGGGATCTTTTAAAGTCAATGATTGGAAAATTGCATGTAACAAAGATCGGTGTCGGAGCAATCTTTTGACTAAAAATAAATGAGAATTCAAGTATGCAAACAAATCCACAAGGGGTTGTACGTAATTTACTCCTAAAAAAGAATATGGAGCCTACTTTCACGCAATAGGCCGACATATATATATATATATTGAAAGGATAGGCCGACATATTCAGTTGAATCCTCCAATAGGATCAATGTACATGAGGCTACGGTTTGCCCAACTCACGAAAGTTTTACATTATTATGACCAATAACGTGTGATTAAACATTTTATTATTGTTGTTATTATTATTATTTTGTGAGAACAAGTCTGGCAACAAAATGGTTTATTTGGACCTTCATAGATTGTATGTTTTCGTAAGTCGATCATATATGGTTTTCATTTATGTTATTATATTTATAATTTCCACTCTACCTGGCTTGTATCGTCTTGATTTAAGAGAACAGAACAAAGAAAGAGGAGAAAGAAAGAAAAGAAAAATATAATATAATAATAGAAGTAAAATGCATAATCTAATAGGAAGAGAAAAAGGTAAAACAAAAACCTGAAAAGCAAGTAAACCAAAGCCCAAAATTGAAACATTCAGACGAAATAATCCGAGAAAAATGAGTCAAAAGGACAGAAAGATAGCCCAAGGAAATCAATACCCAGAAAAAGAAAAGACATTAGCCCAAAATAAGAAGGACGAATACAGCAAAAAATAGAAGGCCCATACACATTGTGCTCCAAAACTACTGGTGGGAGGTGTCACGAGGCCGTCTGCAATCGGCCACCACCTGGTCATGGGCCTATTCTCCAGGCCAATTCTCAGCTGGGCTCTTACCTGAACTAGTACGGCGCCCCCACCCACCCCTCCTCCACCGGGGGCCGCCCTTTCTTCCCTAATTTGTTTTCTTTTTCTCTTCTAAGAAAGGAAAATGTCAAGGAAATGAGAAGAATGATAGGTACCGCATATATAGCTCACTAGTGTCTCAATCCCACAAATCTGTGTAGAACCCCTCCCCCGAACCCCACCAAAAAAAGGGGCACCACCACCACGACATTCTTTTTAAATGAGGATTGATTTCTCTCTTCTTTTTAGCACCTATTTCTAGGTTTTCAGACGGGTTTTTGCGTCAATTATTCCTAGCATGTTAAAGGGTGTATTCAAGAGTTATTCGAGAGTGAAAAAAGAAAAACAACTAATTATAGAGAGAGAAAAGGCGAAAAAGAGAGAAAAAAATTATGGAATCATTATGGGTTCTTCTTTGAACCAACTGATTTTTCTTTTTTTTTTTACTTTTATTCCTTTATTTTTTTATCAATACAAAGTTAATTTTCTTTATTTCTTAGTTTCTACTAAATTTTTTACTTAGAATAGATGTTCAATGTTCTTGCTCTCCAAAAAATGCATTGAAAATCCTTGACTCAAAGCCTAAAGCTTTGCGCATAATCTAGCTTGTTTCTTCCGTTTGTTGATTCTATTTTTTAGAAATATTTTTTTTAAAACTTTGTACATATTTTTTAACTTTTTATCTCAGATTCAAATTTATAGAGAAGAAATTTTAAGACTGCTATAATACTATTTTCTAAAAAACGCTTCAAAAAACAACTATCTAAACGAAGCCACTAAGGGAAGAAATCTATGGTCCTAATAGTTATTGTATTTGCAATTAAGTCCTTCTAGGCTTATTTTTCTTTCTTTTATGCCATTCTAATATTGTTAATATTCTCCTCGGTTTGTAATGCAAGTAAGTCCTTCTAAGCATGTTACGGTTGTTAGTTCTAGTCAACTCAAAAATGTTCTACTTATAAGTTAACATGCTATCTGGGTGAGTTAATATGTGTTACGTCAGTATCCTATGATAAGTTGTGTTATCAAGAATGGTGAGGCCTAGTAAAAAATTTAGGTTTATGCACTAGGCACAGGAAGCACATTTAGATAGTAACTGTGTGGCAACATTCCTTTCATTGTGAGTAAAAGCTCTCAGCTTTGTTTGTTTGATATTTTTTCAAAAAAATATGTTTTTTTAGAAATTTTAAATAGTGTTTTTCAACTTACTTTGTAGTTCATTATACACAGTTTATCAAGAAATTTTTTAAAACAACTAAAATAATGTTTTAAAAAAAAAACTTCAAAAAGCAGCCATCCAGACACAGAAACACAAGGGAAGAGTGTCCTACAATTATTCTACTCTAGATTATTGTTCATTCTGCAAAAAGGCATTAAATATTAACATGGAATTTGTTTCAATGATGGATAAACTAATACCATTCTTTGTTGCAATATTTAGACCGGTACAAGGGTGATTAATTCTTCCATTTTAATTGTATGCTTCCCAATATTCATGGTAAAAGCTAACTGAAATCTGAATTGCACATGTGAAAAATTTTACCAACAACGGCAGTAGATTGTGAACTCGATCAATATTTAACTTATATTGAGTAATTAAACTGATATTGAGAACTAAAAGCCATCCTCTTAGCCTCGTGATAAATGTTAACTGTAGTTATAGGCATTCCTTCAATGGTTCATGAGAAAGATTCTGCTGATATGCATAATGCACAAAGAAATGACTAAAAAGGGAACGTATCGAGTATAAAAATGTCAGATTAGTCTGATTAAGTTATGGGAACAGGGGATAGACACTCCACAATGTAATGGGGTAAAAGATCCGTTATTGCTGTGAAGCTCTAATGTCTAGTATTGGGTCAATGAATGTTCTGACAAAGTATATCCCCAAGAAGATGATTTGAATTTATAAATTGTTCCGTGCCGAGAGAGCACATTGGTAATCGTTCCAAAATCTTTTATTTGTGCCATCTCCCACTTGCCATTGTAGGAATCCTTGTATAGGATCATGACGGTGAGAAATACTTCTATGATCCCATGTTATAGAAGTAGGACGAGGAGAACCAAAAAAATTCGAATCTGAATAATAATTTGGATTTGAGATCTTGAGTCACCAGAGTTTAGTATTAGATGTAAGGTTCCATTTATGCACAAGGAAAGTAAAGTTGAAAATTAATATGCTGTTTTCTAATTCCTAACCTCCAGAGTTTTAGGAATATAGACTAGATTCCATTTATGTGTGGAACTTGATTAGACACCGCAGACCCGGTCTTTAGAAAATGCCACATCATTTTTGCCATATGTGAAATGGTACTAGATAGGAGACAGAGTGAAATCATATCATAGTTTCCTGAAATTATGACAACATAATTTATAATGGGGCGTATGGTTTGTACTCGAGAATTGGAATCGGAATCATTACTCATGGGTTTAGAATGAAACCTCTAGTTTCAATACATGTATTTGGTTCAATATCTAAAATAGGTATCATTATTATAATTACTATTTGGTTTAGTACTTATAAGGGAGGCAATTGAGCGTGTTGGGCGGTTTTTGAGCAAATCGATATTGGATTTTCATTTATATGGGTTATACCTAGCCCACCCAACTATATATTGGGTTAATATTGAATTGGATCATATTGGGTTAACTCAAACCCATGACCCAAATATTATCCAACATATTATTTTATAGATTTTGGTACATAATACTTTTTCACACATATTTACACACAAAAAATGATTACAAAATGATTTTTTCACACATATAAATGCATCTTTTCATATATAAACATATTTTCACACACTAGAATACTTCCACAAATACAAACACACACTTCTAATTAAGCATCCGCAGATTCTAATTGTAGAAGAGATAATTAGCTTCCAGGAGCGTTGACTATGCAGAGAACATGTAGATAATTAGTTACCCTTATTAAGCATCCACATGATTCTAGTTTAATGACTTTTTGTTTTATACACTTTTATTATTATAACTACACGACATATTTCAAAATTCCAATTGCTTCAGAAGATGGTGTCATTTTAATATATCTTCTCCATGTGTATGCTTCTTAATTAAACTACTCTTTCCTCTTTAATTTTTTAAAAAATTTGACTAACTGCTTTAGAAGCTGAATTTTATTTTCTATTTATATATAGAGAATACATGAACTATTAAGAATGATGGATTCTAGCATTATTTTAAGCTGCCAATCATTTATTTATCCTAAAGTTAGCATTTTGTAAGGATTACAATTTTGTTGAGAACATTAAATTTTGAATGGTTTTTTGAAGTAATGTCCGTATTCTGGACCGAAATTTCTTAAAAGTTCACTAAAAAAAATGTAGCATATGTAAAATTCATTTTCCAAAAATTGACTTGGATAGTTTTGATTGCATTTGAAATTTTTTAGAATATTATTAAACAATGATATTGTAACAATTTTTGAAATGTAATGTACGTGAAATAAAAATATTGTTAGAATTATAAAAGGTGATTGAAAACATGTTTAAAAAATTATTTCAACATAATTTTCTGCAAAATGCCTTTAACAAAATGGAGCCTTTTGATTTTTTTTTAAAATAGAAGTTGGGTAATGGGTACCCAAGTAAAAAATCAACCCACCAATAAATAAGTTGGGTTTTCTTAACCCAACCCATCAAAACTCCATAACCCAACTGACCCAACCCATCCTTTAAACTTAGTGGGCGGGTTGGGCGAGTTGTTGGGTTTTGGATTTTTTTGCCAACTCTAAGTATTTGGAATGGATATCATTACTCTATATATATATATATATATATATATATATATATATATATATATATATGTATGTATGTATGTATATGCTTGTGTAATATATAAATAAATATATATAAATAAATATATATGTGTATGTATGTATATGAACGAGTACATATATACGTAGGTATGTACGCGTGTATATATAAATAAATAAATATATAAACATATAGAAATATATAAATATATATATAAACACACATATATATGTATATGAATGTGTGTGTACACACACACACACACACATATGTATGTACATATATACGTAGGTATATGTATATGTATATCTGTGTGTATATATAGAAATAAATAAATAGATAAATAAACACACACACACACACACACACATATATGTATATGTATGTATGTATATGTACATGTACATATATATGTAGGTATATGTATATGTATATGTGTGTGTATATAAGTAAATAAATAAGTAAATACATAAATAATATTTATATAATTATAAATATACAAATAAATAAATATATATGTATATGTATGCACGTATATGTACATGTACATATATACGTAGGTATATGTATATGTATATGTGTGTGTGTGTATATATAAATAAATAAATAATAAATAAATAAATAAGTAAATATATATATGTATGTACGTATGTATATGTTTGTATGTATATGTACGTGTACATATATATATGTAGGTATAATTATATGTGTACGTGTGTGTATATATAGAAATATATATATGTATGTATGTATGTATATGTGTGTGTGTATATAGAAATAGATAAATAGATAAATATATATATTTATATATATTTATATGTGTGTGTTTATGCATGTGTGTGTGTTTACAAATTTGGAAATCAAATTTTGGTTTTGACAAAAACCCCGCAAAATAGTTGGGATTTGGGAAAACCCAAATTTTTGGAGTTCATTCCCAAATCCCATCTCTCTAACCAAACTCCCATTATGGGTTTCAATCCCATTCCCAATCCCTCTTACCAAACGCCTCCTAAGTGTTTGGTAGCCATCCATACAAAGAAAACTAGAATATCATGTCTAAATTCTTGAAATAGCTTTTTAAAGAAGATAATGTAATTGTTCCTTCCTTCTTCCTTTATTAAACAACGGTTGTCTTAAATATTTCTCCTTGCTAGGGATCACAGCATACCAAAAGCTAACTCTAGCCCTTCGACAAACTCTACCTGGAGAGCAAGGCATTAAATATAATGAAGATCTATGTCAATATAAATTGGCCCTTGAAGCTTTACAATAAGACTCAAAGATGAAATCAACAGCTTCACAAGATTTCTCACTAGCTCAAGAGAGTGATTTGGTTTTACAGCAATACAGACTGACGCTATCTTGGTAGAGTAAAATAGTTATAAATATACAATCTAGGCATGCGGTCTCACCATCTGGGGTAATACCATCTGGGGTAATTTAAGGACTGGATCACAAGGAAAGTAGCGAACAGTTCAAATCGTCACTTGTGGGAATTAAATGAAACGGAGTCATTCATAGGTAGGTAAAATGAAAAACAAAAATAGATAAAAGGAAAGAAACGGTGTTAGGGGGAGAAGATGTCATTAATTCCAGAAGTTCAAAGTCAAAAAACCCCAAAAAATAGTTCAAATTCACCGCGAGAATCAAAGCATTTTGCGAAATTGATTGAGATCAAGAAGTAAGTGTTGAAGCCAGAGACATTGAAGCGTAGAAGGAGGAAAGGGTAGGGAATTTCGAAGTCAAGGCTTGGGCTCCAACATTAGTATAATCAACTGAAGCTCCTTATTTGGAATTTGAAGTACGGTTTTGCTGTGAACAAAGTTAGATTTGAAGCATAATGAGTGAGAAAATGAATGTTATTTTAACATGCCTATATGTGATGTTGTTAAAATTTGGTGCATAGTGAGGGAGGAGATTGGTGATAGAGGTAGGGTTGGACCCTAATATTTGCAAGAAGCAACACTAATTTTAAGGCTAAAGTATATTAATTTTTGAGCGGCTGGAAAATTATTTTGGGGGATGAATTTTTTGTTAGAAAATAAAGGATTAGGAATACTATGAGTGAAATGTGTTTGTGTCATGGTGTAATGGGCGAGGTGTTTTATGTGATTTTGTTATGCATGAGTTGGAAAAATGTTGTTGTTGTAATTATTCTTATTATTATTATTATTATTATTATTATTATTATTATTATTTGCTTGAGTATAAACAAAATTGTTAAAACTTGAGTTATAATCAGCTATAATGGGGCATATGCACTGTTGACTGCAATTCCTATATATTAAGTCACCTTGTCCAAATTGGTGTTAGGTTTCGCCGAATAAAATAATTTGGATCAGTGATACGTACCCTGCCAAGGATCCAGTGTTAATCCTAACGTGAATCCTTGTGAATGACTCGTAACACATGTTTAAATCACCCCAAGGACCATGTTGAATGTCATTGTGTAATTTAACTTCAATCACACACAAGATGGATTGAAACTAAACCAACAAGGTTAAAACTTAGACCTAAAGCAAAGAATTTGATAGAATATAAGTTATAATAATTGACCCAACAAGAAATCTTGATAAGGCCACACAAGCTCTTCTCAAAGAATTTAATCGGAAAATTTCACAAAGTGTATTATTCAACCAAAAATTAAAAGGGCATACAATGGATGGCCTTTATATAGGCATAATTATACTAGGAAATAAGTATGGAAAGCTTAAGTAAAAATATAAGTGAAAAGAACTACAAAAGAAACCCTAAAAACATTAAAGTTTGTAAATAAATGTTTATTCTCGCTTTGGTTTACACGAGTGAAAATGAGCCGCAAGAATCATCAGGCTTTCTGCGGCTGGTTCCCACGTACGGGAATGGTTCCCAGTTCTATGATTGTTCCTATTGATTCCCATGCACGGGAATGGCCGCGGGAATTACTTCCCACATGAATTCCCAAGTAACATCTCACATTTTGAGCTATGAAAACCTCCCAAACATCTCATTTAAGTTGCATCTCCATGATCAACACTTGAAAGCTTGAAAGACAAAATTGAATGCGCCCGCCTTCACAAACACTCAAAACTCCTTGCCATGGGTTGTGAAATGCTTTAGATTGCTTGAAGAATGGACATTCAACTTGTTTCCATTGTCTACACATTTGAGATTGGATAGTGCACTTGGACCTCTATTAACCAAGTAATTATCCTTTGCAGTTTGGAGAATTTTGTGTTTGGCCAATTTTTTATATTAGCGCATATGTCAGGAATATTTTTGTGACATCGTTAAAATTCTCACATTGTCGTATTTGGTGGCATCCATTTGAGATCACATCAAAAATTACATAGGAAAAGAAAACCAAAACGATGAAAACTTAAATAGAATTAAATTGGGCAGATAAATTGAAAAGAAAAAGATATTTAAATTTGTATTTGTAGGTAGATATAAGGAGTTTTTAGTGCTAGTACTTTGTGGACTATGTTGCTTTGTTTGGACTATTTACGGTATATATGTCTTCGTTGTGTTGTATACGTTGCATTAAAACAGAGGAATGATGCATGAACTTGCTCCATTTATATTAAACGGAAAAGTATCACTGACTCAAGTGAATTGGCAAAGCAGTATCGTATTTAATGGATAGTAGTTATCATGTTAAGAATGTTATCAAATATAAACTAGGGTCTAAATTTTGTTTTGAAGCAATGGTGGATATGCTATTGCATGCAACTTTATTGATAACTAGTGTAACTTTTTTGGTGATGGTGTAACTTAGTGTAATTAATCGAAGCTTGTTACTTGGCACATTAGCTTGTTGGTAGATTGATATTTCATCATTGAGTAATATTGTATGGTATAGGCATGTAACAGGTTTGTAACTCGTAATTGTACACCTTTACCTCTATTCCTTATTGGTGTCTATAATAGCCATATGTACATGCTATTCATCTGTACATCAACATTACTATAATAATGTACTTAACTTATCTCGTCATTTGTATATGTAAGTAAGTTTAATAAAATTATTTGTACTTACTTCTTATATGTTCATTCAGTTGCGCTGATCTGAAGATCCGTAAGTTGTCATTGATTGGCACATAAGTCATTCATTTACGATCTTAAACACATATAAAGAAAAAGTTTATAGTTTTGTAATTGTACAGTGATAAGTAATAATTTTACCTATTTTACTATAATATTTTATATATGATTTTAGCATGTTTTTTATATTTTTAATATTAAAATGGCTCAATTTCATTACTTTTCGTCGAATAAAGGATTGTTCTTAAATTAGAATTTTTTGTCCAAAATTAGGGTTTTGAGGCAGAAATATTATTTTGAGCAAATTAATGTCCAAGTTTATTTGATTTTGTAGGGAAATGAAGATTAAACACAATTTGGATCAATTAAAGCTCAAGAAATATCAAATTCAAAGTTGATTCAAGTTGTGCTATTTTTATCATTTAAGCTAGGAATTTTCGACAAATATTTTCTTCACCAAATTCTATCAAGGAAATTATGGTTTACTTGTGAAAAAATGTCTCAAGGGAATTATGGAAATAACCAAAATTTAAAAGGAAAAAATTGAAAATGAGGAGTGATCCGCGGGTCACGACTCGCAGATTCCACTCGCAGATTGTTACCAACTTGCTAAGTTCAGCTGGTTCCAAGTTACAACTTATTCACACAATTTTTACAGATAATTCCAACGTCCAGCTACACTTTGGGATACCCTAGAAGATAACACAAAGCTCAAGGAAGACTTTTACAAGATTTGAAATCAAATTTGATTATTATGTCTCCAACTTGGAAAGAAACTTGAGCTAAGGTTATTTCTATAAATACATGCCTTTGTATTCATGAAAGATCTGCTGGGTTTTGTGCTTGAAAAAGTATAAACCATAGCTTGGTAGGAGGAGCACTCCTTGTAAATACTTAGAGTAGTTTTCTTTCATAGTTTTATAGTAGGCAAAGTCATATTCTTGTAACAATACTTTGAAGGGACTACTTTGTATTCAACATGTTTGATGAAATGCAATGAAAAGTTTTGGAGCCAAGTTCATCTACCAAATGAGTAACTCTAACCCTATTCCTTTTAGTTTCAGTCATGCATGCTTGTTTACTTTCATTTATATGCTACTGCACTTTTTACTAATATTTAGTTGTACTTTGGAATTGATCGCAAATGTAGCCTAGTAAGCCATACAACCAGTTTGTCGATTCTTTGAGATAAGTTACCTATACGATAGAGAATAATGCCCAAACAAATGGCACTCATCTTGATACCATTTCATGACTCCAATATTTAGGAGTCGGGGAACTTGCTATGTGTCGTTCGTTTTGTTGACATTGTGGCCAGTAACTAAATTTGGAAAGCTAATGCTTTTGTATGCTTATAAATGTTTGCTCCTTTTTGCTTGTCTTATGTAGGGGTTGATAAGAGAAATGTTCAGTTGCAGCATTTGAACTAATAAAAATACCAATTGCAAAAGGAGAGCTCAACAAATAGGCAATCAAAGCTCTTATAGATGAGGTGTTGACTAAGAAAGGAATACAACTGCGTATTGATGGTCGAGAAAGGGCAGATGAATCAGTAGAAGCACATGGTCAAGAAGATGCTGACACTGAGCACAGTAATGAATCGGAGGCTTAGTACAAGCATGACGATGTTTATGTCCCAAACAATGATGCAGAATAGCAAGCAGGGGAGGAGGATGTTGGTCTTGATGGCCAGTACGAGGATGTTCAGCACTAGCACACGAGGTAGGATTACGATCATTATGAGGGCAAGGACGAGAATGTCCACCAGTAGTCAGATGAGAAGGATGAGGGTTAGGACGAGGGGCACAGTGTCGAGAGACAGGGACATGAAAGTGACAATGTCAACGTTTCATTAAAGTCGTAAAATAAAGACCTTGTCGATGATAACGATGTGTACTACGTGACCGATGGTGAAGGCAGAGAAGATGATGGGAAAAATGTCAAATTGAGGTTCCTCAACCGGCACACATACATGCGGAGGAACATGTTGAGGTCAAGAATTAGAGGTCAAGGACTTCCATTCGAGGTCATTTGACATTCACTAATTCTATTTGTAAGAAGGGTGACATTTGGATCGTGGAAAAGAAATTCCTAGTGGATCTTGCATCCTTACCAATTTGTGGCTATAATATCATACTAGGAATAAATTAGTTATCTAAATATCATGCCTAACTAGACTATCGGACTAAAATAATCATATGGGTGTACCTAGAGTGCCAATTTTTAAATTTAATACAAATGATAAAACAATACTTATTTGAACAGCCTGGTTAGGGAATTGTAGTGGAACGGGACTAAGAGGTACTATTGGTTGTGCATAAGGAGGGAGAACATCACCAAGACTGCTTTTATTGCCTGAGGTGTCTGAAGCCCATGACATTTATGGACCTAATTCTAGGATCTTTCAACCCTACTTAAGCCAATTTGCAGCGATATTCGTAGTCCATAATCATCCATCATTCAACCACATTCGGTCGTACTCCATAATCATTCACCATGCTATATCCCTTAAATTTAACAATTGAATAAATAATATAAAGGTTTATTTAATTTTGGTCATAAATCATATATGACTTTTTGATACTAATCACATTAGATTAAATTTCTTGACGTATAGGTCTCAAAATCTTTTAAAAAGGTAAGGATTTCTAAGACTTTTCTTTCCAAATTTAACACTTAAATTTGTAAATAATTTTCCATAAAGCTTTTATAAGAAAACACAAATTAGTTTCTCAAAATACTTGGTCTTTCAAAAGCTTCATTAATTTTTTTCGGGTTAGAATCCACGGACCTTAGGTTTGCGGATCCGCACCCGCGAATCTAGTGAAATTCAATTTTCTAATCCGCGAACATTTGGTTTCCTAACCCCTCACATTTTAAAAATATCACTTACCTTCCCTAAGATTTCTATTCAATAACAAAACACACTCTTGAGCTATATTGTTTCAAAAATGCCCTTTTTGATTAATGCAATAATACAAAGACAAAAATTAAAATTGTTTCCCAATTTTGCTTCCCACTTTCCTTTTTTCATAAATAAATTTTTATATTTGTTTTACTAAGTAAACTATCACTAATACCTAAAAGGCCAAATAAAATAATCAATTTAAAACTTCCAAATCTTCTTAAACTCATAAAAGCCTTAAAAACAATATAAGAACATCAAACCAAGTCTAAAATTATTATCTCAAAAATGTAATTTGTATTTGTACAATTAAGTATGCTTTCTATATAAAATACACTTTAATTTTTATAAGTGCACTTTCTATATAAAACACATTTTAATTTTTAACAACTTAATTAAAAGAATTAATTGACAAAGGGCAGCATTTTTTAAATAAGTCTTAATTATAATATTATTTAAAATTTTAATAATATAAGTGTGTTTTCAATATAAAATATCCTTTGATTTTTATGGGTGAGCTTTCTGTATCACGTACACTTAAATTTTTAACATCAAAATAAAAGAATTAATTGATAAAAGGTATTTTATTTAATCAAAAAAGGGTATTTTTGAAATAATATAGCTCATGGGTTGTGTTTTGTTACTAAATAGAAATGTCGGGGAAGATAAGTTATAATCTTAAAACGTTAGGGAAGGTATTTGCAATTATCAGAAATCTGAAGGGATATTTCTGAAATTATCCCTCTTCTAAGTCAGATTTGTTTTGATTGATTAAAGAATTTGATGAGGCCAGGAAATGGGGAGATTCCTATTGCTTTGTCAAATGTGTTGCCATATTCAAAATGTTCTTTCTTGGGTCCAAATAAAAATTTCATGTAAATCCATTATGAAAGCGTCCGTGACAATGCAGCGTTTTCTTCTTTTCTTTTTTGGTTTTTCCCTTAAGAATACTACTTTGAATAGATGTTTTGCTGCTTTGTTTTGGTGATGTCCCCATATTAGATTTTCCTGCTATTTAGTCAGCTAGTCCGTTTTCTGTCAGGTCCATATTGATTATTTTGTTTCCAGTAAATATACAAGTTCATAGCGTATAGTCCTTTTGTGATAATGAATTTGAGAAAACAAATCTAGCACATTAATCGAATGTAAATTTGTTTGGCTTAGTCAAACTATAGACGACGTAATTTTGCTGCCGAAAGTTTACGGAATTGGGGATTAAATCACAAGCATTCCTCTGGATGTGCTTGCCTCCAAGTTAAATTCTCTACAATTTCGCTCCTTTTCTCACTGTTTCTCCTATCAATATGGATATTTATCTAACAAAAATCAGTAGTTTCACCATTAATAGTTTTAATTCCATAATTCAAATGGACCTTTTCTCGGGACAACATGTCAATGTTATCTGTAGTCTTTAAGCTACTGGAAGAAAATGCATAAACACGTATCTTATTTGTTTTCTTTCATTAATAGTGAGCAAAAACTGCCTGTGTAATCAGTTATCACCCAATTCGTTTAAGTTTATATAAATTTCACCATCTTGTCGGACCATGAATTGCTTCATTTGTACAAAGGAAGCCATTGTGTGTAATAACTTTACCTGATCCCACTTTTTCAACTGGCTCCCTCATTCATTTATTGTTATTTCATCCCAGTTCTTAAACTGGCTTCATCAATCATCGATTGCTTTTGAATCTCAGTTCTTAAATTGGCTTCGTCAATCATCTATATCTTTTTTATTAGAACCAAGATTTATGTAATTAATGTCTTCATTAATGGGCTCATCAGTTAATGGCACAGCCTAGACATGTGGCAGAGAGATCGAGAAAAAAAACTGGATTCTGTGGTGTGGTGTTAAAGAATTGCTGCTACTACCTATTAGCACCAAAAATAAATAAATAAATAAAAAGCACGCAACGAAATTTTATTTTAACACATGTAAAAATATGTGAGAGATAAGTAGTTACAAAATAAAGTACTTCCAACTCTTTTATTGGAGCTGGCATAAGCCCATCACATCATAACTTTAACCTCATTTAGAATTTCTCTTGACTCTCAACTTTTCTCAACTCAATACAAAAATACAGCTTTCTATCTATAACCCACAAGACCGTAACAGTAAAAAACTTAAGTGAAATAGGGATTATAATTCTTATGGGAAACTAACAAGTAACACTCAATAGTTTAACTAAATAAACTATTAAAAACTAAACTAACAAATGACTTCTAAATTAGATAAGAAACTTCTTTTTTTTTTTTTTTTTGAGTTTGATTTAATTATACCAATAATGCCTCCCTTAAACAAAATCTCTCTTCCATCACGAAGAATAATGTTGGTCTACTCCATCAAGAGCATGAACAATTGATCTTCTTTGACTTTGACACTGCAATCTTCAAACTCTTTTCAAGCCATCAATTTTTAATTGATCTTCATCTTCCAAACTCTTTAATCGAACAATCCACATGTCTGGATAAATAAATTTTGTTGCTAAATTTGCCTTCAAGCCAAATGTCCAACTTGATCAAAAGCTACAATCACTTTTAACAAAATTGGGTAAGAACTCTTTTTTATCTTTGCCCTATCATCTAAATTAATGATTCTAGAAGAATTCTTTTTTAATCTCTGTCCAATTATACCAGTGTTTTGTCTAATCTTCAACTCTAGTGAGTACACCAAGACCAATCAAGTGGTTCAATTTTTTCGGTGCTTGAGTACTCCAACAAACACAAATCTTTTGCTCCAAATTTTACAATTAATACCCCAAGATAAATGCCTAGGATTTTGATACCACTTGTTAGCCCAAAAAAAAAAAAAAAAAAAAAGACACACAGTGGAATTTTATTTTGACACAAAAAAAATATGTCGGAGAACATGAGTCACAAAATAAAGTACCTCTAACTTTCATATTGAGACGGACATAAACCCATGGCATTATAACCTTAACCTCATGTGGAGGCCTGTTACTAATTTATTAAATGCTAGTAGTTTATTATTTAACTATTTAGTTAAGTTGCTTATATACAACTACTAGACTTAAGAGACATTGTAGCCTTAGTGTTAGATTACACAAAATTAGTTTTATTATTTAACTATTTAGTTAGTATTTAATTCTTCATTGAATATAACTTGAGATATATTGAATTTAATAAACAATGGTTGATGAAGTCATGTTGTTGTTATGTTAGACCAGTTTTGGAAAATCAGTCATAACTTGGTCTAGGAGAATTAAAACGAGATGATTCTTGTTGATTTAGAAACAAGATTCATAGGGCTTTAAAATTATATAAAGCATGCACCAAATTTCTTTGTAGATTAATTGCATATATTATGTAAAATGGGTTGAAAATTTGATTATGTGTAAAAAAGTTTGGTGAAGGGCTAACTTTAGGCGAGATTTTGAACTTGTTCTTGTTGGAGTTTGGGTTTATATTCTTCATGAAATTTGTATATTTATAATGGAGTTTTCAACCATGTAAACTTTACAACATGATTCTATGTGTATTAAATCTAGCAGTAACATGAACATGGCTAAACATCCAACTTGCATGAATAGGATTGGCGCAACCCCAACTTGTAGACTAATTTTGAATATGTTTCTGTTGGAATTTGACTTGATGCTCTTCACAAAAGTTGTATCCTGAGTCACTAGTTTCCAACCAAATGAGCCAAGATTCTTTATAGATTGAACTTAGCATTCAATGAAATTAGGCAAGAAAATCAAACCTGCGTAACAGGGTTGATGACGTGTCAAGTTGTGGCTTAAATTTGCACCTATTGTTGTGGGAATCTGAATTTGTTTTTTCATGAAAGTTAATCTGAATTTTCCTATAAATTATGAAGCAATTCAAGTTTTCTACCAAAAGTTATTCTCAATTGAAACCAGACACTTGAAATGACTAATTGAAACTAGACACTCGGGATGACTATAACTTGAACTTTGACATTCGCTGAACTACTTTGTGACTGAGATTTTGCTAGGTTATAATTGGATTTAGAATTGGATGTCTTCATGAAAAATGTTCTAAATTGAGTCTAGTTTACAGGGTAATAAGTTTGTAAAATTTAGTGGAGTAAAAAAATAGAGTTAGACTCATATGTATACAAGCTCTTCTTATGAAAAATCTTAAATTTTATTATTTATTCATTCACCTCAAGTCGAGAGTTGATTATATTGTCTTCCAATTATAGGTGATTCAAGCAATCTCAATAACAAGCATTTGGAAAACCTTTAATCTTGACATACCTGTGAGTGTTCTAAAATCATTTTTATTTATTAACATCATTTTTTATGAAAATTATGTAACTTGTTGAAAAAGCTCAATGATATGTTTTGTTATTACTGGACGTGATGTTGTACTTGTTAATTGTGCTAGAATTTGCTATGAACTCAGTCGTGTACTTTATCGCACTGGGAAGTATTTGTTCTTGTAAAATATACTTGTACTTGTGCATGTGTACTTTATTTGGGCTTGCCTTGTGCATGTCCATTTTGGCTAAGTTGGCAGCAAGCTTGGTCACCAACTGTTGGCTGCCTTGGCATCTCAGCATCCACTGGCCTACGAGGAGGTTTCGTGGGTTAAGGAGATGTACGGGAAAGTACTTGGGTAATTCTAGATTACCAACTGGCGTGTAGTGCCCACTGCAACATATTAATATTGGCATGCAAGAGTTGAGAATTATTGGACTTTTGCCATGGCATGGTAGTTGATTAGTTCTTGAATAATGCTTGAAATGTTCTCGAGCAGTACTCGACTTGATTTATCTATATCCTCCAATGTTTACTTGTGAAATTTGTTATTATCTGTTCTTGACGAACTAAACATTACTCTTGCATGTTACTTCGTTTTAAAATGAATATTTTGACAAGGTATGTGAAATGATTTTATAAATGGACCTTATTGGGTTTCTAGCTCACCCCTGCTATATTTGTTTTCCTTACAGGTAATTAAGTATAAAATAAGGCAGAGAGGCAATGTACTTGTAATAGTATAGGTGTGCTATGGTGGTGTAAATTTGAGGCCTAGTTGGCTCACACTCTTGTAATTATTTTTGAGAGTTTTGTAATTATAAGTTATACTTATTTACCTTAAAGTCATCACTCGTGAGTCCTGGCGAGAGTTGGGCAAACACTCGATCAAGATATGATGAGTATCCTGGTTGGGTCATCACACCTCATCTAGAATTTCTCTCGACTCTTTTCAACTCAATACAATAACAAAGCTCTCTATCTATAACCCACATGACCTCGAAAATAAAAAAAACTAAACTAGAATAGGGAATATAATTCTAATAGAAAATTAACAAACAATAATCAATAACTTAAATAAATAAACTACTAAAAACTAAACTAAAACATGACTTCTAAATTAGATAGGAAACTTCTAATTTTTTTTAGTTAGATTTAATTATGCGAACAATGCCTCCCATAAATCGGGAAATATTTAGATGGACCCGGTCCACGGAATAGTTTCGTGGACCCCTTGGTCCAGAAGCACCCACATCATCCATACGGTGGGCCATGAGTGATGTGGTTGCTTCTGGACCAAGGGGTCCACGGAACTATTCCGTGGACCGGGTCCATCTAAGTATTTTCCCCATAAACCAAACTCTTTCTTCCTCGTGAAGATTAATGTTGGTCTATTCCATCAGGATCGTGAACAATTCATCTTCTTTGACTTTGACACTCCAATCTGCAATCTCCTTTTAAGCCACCAATTTTTAATTGATCTTTATCTTCCAAATTCTTTAATCAAACAATCCACATGTTTGGATAAATACATTTTGGTCCTGAATTTGCCTCCAAGCCTAGCGTCCCACTTGATCAAAGTCTAAAATCACTTTTAACAAATTGAGCAAGACCTCTTTTTTGTCTTTGCCTTATCATCCAAATTAACAATTCTGGCAGGAATTCATTTTTGATCTTTGTCCAATTAGACCAATTTTTTGTCTAGTCTTCAACTCTAGTGAGTACCCCAGGACCAATCAAGTGGTCCAATTTTTTTATGTTTGAGTACTCCAACAAACACAAAACTTGTGCTGCAAATTTAACAATTAACACCCCAAGATCAACGCCTAGGACTCTGATACCACTTGCTAGCACAACAAAAAGAAAAAACATGCGGCAAATTTTTATTTTAACATATATAAAAATATATGAGAGCAGAAGAGTTACAAAATAAAGCACCTCCGACTCTCATATCGAGACTGGCATAAATTTATGGCATCATAGTCTTAAGCTCATCTAAAATTTCTCTAAATTTTCAACCGTCTTAACTCTTCTCAACTCAATATAATAACAAAGCTCTCTATTTTTAACCCACAAGACCTTAATAATAATAATAAAAAAAAACTGGAATAGGGAATATATTCCTAATAGGAAACTAACAAATAATACTCAAAACTTAAATAAATTAACTACTAAAAACTAAATTAAAACATGATTTTGAAATTAGATATGAAACTTCTAATTCTTTTTGAGTTTGGTCTAATTATGCCAGTATTGCCACTTTTGGCTGGTATTGGCTTTGGCAAAAATACCACTTTTACAGATTATTTTCAAGGTTAAGCATGATAGCATTTAGCTACGAAACTCCACCTTTTTTTTTTTTTTTTTTCCCTAAGAGCTTAGCTCTTGACCTTCTGCATTATATATAGACGAAGGGATTGACATGCTCTTTTTTTAACCATGAAGCCTACTTTTGAAGCTGATTATATAGACAAGTATGTTGCAAGCGTTATAAAAATTTCGGGGAAAAAGCCAAGGGTGGCGAGATTTTGGTTGGATTTGGAGTTGAGCATTTTTCATCTTGGATGCCAAGTTTTACACACACACACATATTTATTTATTTATTAGAATATTGACCATGTTTAACTTAATACAAATTTAATTTCTTTTAGTGTGTTATATGACATGCCACAGCGACATACGCAATCCCTTCAACGTGCTAGGCCTTGTCTTGAATAATTACTTTGTTTGCACCAAAAAAGGAAAAAGAATAATTGCTTTGGATGCGGTGCTGGTGAAAAAAGCATACTCATTCTTTAAATTTCTTAACCCACAAGAGAATAGACATAAGTAGTAATTTACTTTTCCCCTTCGTCTTGTTTTGGTAAAAGACCATTCATCTTTGCCTAAGGGTCACTGGTTTTCAGTGGTTTAACCAATCCACTATTATCATGTTTTGGCAAGCCAGTCCACTTTTATCGAACTTGTACGCGTGACGTTGTGTCAGTTTGTACCGGCACGAAGAAGCAAGGTATAAAGATTCAATCATTGATATCAACTGCTTCAGTCTTTATTATAACTTCCAATAACGCTAAAACAGGATCTAGAAATTGCCCTACTTAGAAATGACCAGGAAGAGAGAGACATACTAAAGAATTACTAATAATCTTTTACCACTTGGTTGAAGATATTTTTTTATCACAAAATGCACTTCTTTAATAGGACAAGTCTGAAATAGAAAATGACTAAGCTCAATGTACCACGTCGTGTCAAATAGCAGAAAACTTGCAAGGAGGAATCAAAATCAAGTCTTTCAAGACCACCAGATAAGGGAAAAGGAAAAAGTAACTTGAATCACTATAATTTTGACACCAATTATTTCTCAGATGTATGGGGACATAAAGGAGATGCTAACGAAACTCTACATACAGCAAAGAATGGGGATTGGATACCAAACAAACTTCAAAAGAATTCTGACATCAATTAAGCTTTTTTGCTTTTCTAAATCAAATCCCAATTAAATTTAGGTTGAGCTGAAGTCCTTGTACTTGTTGAAGTTATTGATGCCGAAGGAAGGGTCAGCACTGGCTCAGGCACAGCCAAGGAATCAAAAGTTTCCCATTGTGTGGTAATCACAACAGGCCCTGAATTTGAGTGCCTCGGTGGTTGCTGATGTAGTAGCTGAGGCTGCATTGATACCCCAGCCGAATGCCTGCTTTCCTGTTTTTCAACGGGATAGAATATGCTCTCGTTTGAAATCCCGTGCTGCTGTTGTTGGATTGGGGATGATTGCTGCTGTTGCACGGGAATTGGGATGTGATTTTTCGCGCTGGTCACATCGCCATTGTTGTTTGGCACTGAATTTTTTATCTTCAACATATCCAAAGTCTCAATATACTTCTGCACTCTTTTTACCTTCATCAAGTGAAACATTAAATGAATTTCAGGCCTTAAATAACTTTAGCCTACTGGTGACAAATTATCAAATTTGGAATGAAATATGTTCATTGAATTATATACCTGCATTGTCCTCTTCATTTTCACTTTGACATCCACATCGTCAATTATTCCATCTAACTTTACAAGTTGATTCATCAATACCTCAATCAGGTTCATTACATCCTTTTCCGGAACTTTTTTACCTCCTGAAATTACAGATTCCAGCTCTGACACCTACTCAATTTGGAGAAAATTCAATGAGTTAACAACATACAATAATTATTTTGGCAATTTGAAATGCACGTCTTCTAATAAAGCATATAGCCTACTCCATAGTGCACAATGTCAAAAAACCGCATGAATGACAATTTATCTAATAACTGAGCCTCCTGTAGAGTGCATGATGATAAACAACCGGATGGATTGGGCTAACAGCTCGGCCTTCTGTATTGGAAGAATGTCAGATGTTCGACTGTTGCCATGGGGTTAATGCCATAAATGCTTATTCCATCATAGTGCAGGAGGAGGTCGAGAGTTTGATAATTAAAATATACTTGTGAAAAAACGAACAAAATGAAAAGGACAAAAAATAAATTTACCTGTCCAGCTAGCTTATCGACCTCTAAGCCGATCTCTGACATAGAATTTGTAACCTTCTCCAATTCAGCAGTTCCTCTCATCTCGAAGTACCTCTTTTCTTGGCTAATTAGGTCCTCCATTAACAGAATTTTGGACTTGTTTTTCACACCTGCAGTATCAAGAAAAGCCTTTGAATCCCTCTCTTTCTTCTTGAAAATCAGCTTCTGATCTTCATGGTGCAATCCAGTTGGCCCTGTTAACATCTTCTTCAACTCCCCTGTTTCATTTTCACACCCACAAAATCCAAAATTTAAAACAATCCATCAAAAAACAAACCAAGAAACGAAAAAGCAATGAAGACTGCATTGGAAGATTACCAAAGGTGGCTTCAGAGCTGATATTGAGTTCATGATAAACAGCACCATATTTGACTCGAACCCGGATAATGGGAGGAGGAGGTTTATTTTGATCCCAACTTGTACGTTTTTGAACTAGCATTCCACTGGGTCTCATCTCCCAGTCGTCATCGACGTCTTTTGCACCACGCCCACCGGCTGCAGCGGCTGTATTGTCTGTCGGTGGAAGTCCAATACCCATTGCCATAGGTTTTGTTTTCAAAGGCATCATAGTATTGTTGTCGATATTCTTTTGCTAGTATTAAGCACTATCTAACACTGAATTACCGGAATCCTAAAATTTTTTATGAGAATCAGTTCGATCAAAATAGAATTGTTTCTTTATTTTTTATCTTGAAAATCAGATCTTAGAAAATATAAAGAGATGGCGGGAAGAGGAAGAAGGCGTCGGCAACAACGGGAGAACGGAAAATGGAAAATGGAAAATGGAAAATGATGCTGTGGACGAAAATTCGAGTTTTGAAGCTGGAATGTTTTTTTTCTTTTTTTTTTTTTTTTAGAGTAAACCTATATTATTACTTTATTACTTTGGGATGGCATTCTAACTCTCGATCTTTAAATTGAAGTTAGATTATGAGAAAGGGAGAGCTTTTGATTCTTTTTAGCTATTTTGCCTATTATGCCTTTTGAGTAACACTTTTTCATTATTATTATTTTTTTTCTCTCTTGAGAAGTTAGCAAAAGAAAATGTCGTTGAGAAGTGTATTTTGATATATATTAAGAAATAAACATTTAGTTTCGATTGTTTTTAGAGATTAGTTTTGCTAAATGTGTATATAAAATAGAAAGGTGATGGAAACGTGTTTGAAATTTTTTATGAATGTGTTTTAGAAAACAATACCAAACAATTAGATCTTTTAGCTACCGTTAATTGAATTTCGGAAAAATAAAATAAAATTCATAATATGCGCCTATGTACTTTTTGGTAAAAAGGCCATTGTGACGTTACATTGTTTTTATTGAACTTTTTGATCCTTTCGTTCAAACAATGATAAGGTAGAGGATTGCGTGTACAGTAACATTACTTGTTTCCCAACTAACATATATTTAGATTTTGCATTTTGGCTGCTTCATGAGCTTCAAGGACAAGTAATCAAATTTCATTGTCATCTATTTTGTGCTTGGAGTAACAAAGATACAGCTCATCATCACTCGCTTGATTTTTCACTTGTACTCATTAAATCGTGCTGGTTAAAATGCTCACAAATTAGATATGCACAAAACACAAGTGCAGAAAGAGTAAGGACTCCTTGTAATTTTGAAATGCAGAATAAATACTAAATAATCTACTATATAATATGATACAAAGGTTTCATGATTCATATAAAATTACAACATTAAGACAATTATCTAGGGTAAACCTCGTACGCAATTTTTTCATTATAAATAAGGTGAATATAGTGTTCTCAAAAAAAAAAAAAGGCGAATATAGTTTTTATTTTCGTTATTGCAACTGGAAAAAGAAAAAAAAAAAAAAAAAAAAGGTGCAACAGAAGATGATCTGTCTATTTCTTAGCTTTGCCGTGCACAAATGCGTTACAAATAACAGGACCATATCAGCCCAAGGTCATATCGAGGTCAATTTCGCCTTTTGCTTGTCTGACTGACTGCGTGTTCAGCCAACTCTCACATACACGTTTCAACTTTGTGTTCTGATTTTTAGTTTCGAGAACACCTGATCACATTTTGTTAGACTAATATTACCTAGCTGATTAACACAATTTCCAGGGCTTTACCTGTTGCGAACAACTTACTTGTACATTTTATAAATTTTGTAATTTAAAATAAGATTATAAAAATATTATTATGTTACTTTTTTTATACGAATATGTATTGTTATATTCATTTAATTCTCTTTTAAACTATAAAATTTAGAAATAAAATTATGGACTAATTCATGCAAAAGTCTCTAAAATTGCAAGTTCTCATTTCATGAAAGTTTTCGATAGTTTAAAGCTAGTTGCTTGAAAAAAAAATTTGAAAGCTTTTGTGATGGGTTGCGTATATTTATCTTTTTACTTTTCCTTTTAATTTTAGAAATAGCCCTAGAGATTCTTTTGACCCTATTTTGTCTTAATAAATCTTCGTAACTTGAACTTGTTTTTAATCTTCAAATAACTTTATCCAATCAATTTCTTAAAAATTAACCACTCTTGAGCTTCAATGAAGGAAAACAATAAGCACTGCATATGAAATTATTAGTAGAATCTAGTTTGAGGACCTTTTAGATTTTTTCTTATCCATAAAAATTTGTTTATAATTGGAGTTTAATTAACCAAAAATTAGCCCGCAAATAGGACGGGGGGAGCAAGTGGAAGAGCTAAAAAACGAAAAACGCAAACGTGTTTACGTCACCTGCCCCTTGCCAACCATACAAACAGTGTTTGTTTACGTCACAACTGTCTATAGTACACGTGTCAGTCTGAACCACCAAAGTCCGAAACTATAATCTGTTATAGCTGTCTATAACGCTTTTGACCTTTTTCTCTCTCTTGAGAGCGATTGCCAATTGCCACCGACACTTTTGGACCGCACGATGAACGATCTCAGCTCGGGTATGTACACGTGGCGCATTAAAGGCCTTCGACGAGCCTTTCCCACGCGGCCATAGTTCTGGGGAGTGCGAGAAGGATATTGTACGCGGACGTTGTGTGATGGAGACTGTACAACCCACTGATTGGTTTACGTTGTCCACAAATTTGCTTAAATTATCGTTTGCGTAACGTATTTTGATTAATTAATTGTTCTTTATCATTAAAGAAAACTATGATCTTCACAACAAGTCTTTAACCTCTTAGGGAATTAGTAAGAGACATTGTGCCGAGGCTTGGATGTGACTTTTCATCCGCTCATATTCTTATTAAACATAATCACGCAGAAAAGTAGTAATTGAAGAGATATTTAAAAATTAAACCAAATTTTCATTTAAATATTTTGAAAAGTATCTCTAAAATTGGTGGTTGGAAACAACACTAGACTAGCTTAAAATCAGTTTTAACTAAAGAAGCTTCAATTAGCCAGATAAAGGTGTGATTAATTTATAGCAAAGTGCATTTCATTAATTGGTTGTTATTGATTTACAATTAAAAGAGGCTTTTTAGTTCCTGGCCCAGAACACAAATCTCTAACCTCTCAGGCATTTAGCAAGAGCCAGCGTGCCGACACTTCAAATAGAATATTTGAAGAGTGAACTAATAATTTAGTAGGAGTTTTTTTTTTTTTTGGGTCAAAAATAAAAAAAGAAAAAATATTCAAGCTACAAATATGTCAAGAATGTTATTACATGAATACAAATTTTTTGACAAAAAAATAGAGAATTAATTAACTCCTTCCTTTATTGTTAATGTTTGGCTCTTTCTTTCACCTAGTGACGATCAGAAGGTCATTGTTCCAACAATCCACATCTAGGCAAAACTATCACAAGATCGCAACTATTTGGAGAGTAACGAGTCAGACTGATCACAAATGGCTGAATGATATTGTTTCAATATTCCTAATTAACAAGTGTGATAAACCAAGGAGTAGTGTTATTGTGTAGTCTTGGTTACAAATAAATCTTCGAGTTAATGTGGATCCAGGCGCGTCAATGGTCCAAACAAAACTATATAAGCTAGACGAACATTGAGTTGATGTCCATTTCCACCCAACCAAACAAAAAAAAGGTAGCAGCCCAAAATTCTTTGGGGATAATTTCACATATCTCCCTTGAGGTTTTTCATAATTGCATTTACCTCCCTTCATGTTTTAAAAATTAACTTACACCCATTGTATTTATATTTTTATAAAAAAAAATAAGTTTATTTTGATAATGTAACATAAAAATACTAACCAAACACCTTAAAATATCCTTAATTGCTTTCAAATTAGTCATCTCTTTCTTGTTAATATATTTTTTATTTGTAAAATTTTGATGGATAAAATAAATTCGTTTAAATTATTTTAGAAAACTAAGTTTTGGAGAAGTAAAATTTGGTATAAATTGAAAATTTGATGAAAGAATACAAGTTCTTTTGTCATTTTTATGACTAATTAATTAATTTTGTAAGATATATTTATCTTTTTAAAAGCAATTAAGGATATTTTAAAGTGTTTCGTTAGTTTTTTTGGATTACATTATCAAAAGAGGCTTATTTTGTTATAAAAAATATAAACAAAGAGGGTGTAAATGTAATTTCTAAAACTTGAGGAAACGTAAGTGCAATTATGGCAAACTTTAGGAAAAGTATGTGCAATTATCCCAATTCTTTAACTACTCCAAAAGGCACATCAGACTTTTTGACAGTTGCTGCTTCTGCAGCAGCATTTTCAATTTTTATTCAGTATCATGATTTAGGGGTGATCAAATATTTGGAAAAGCCTAGTAAAAGATGCACTATTGATAATACAAGGCACCATTGATTACTTATGTGATTTATATTACACTTCATCTCTTAATGAAACTTAATTAGTCATCCAATGTATAGAGACATACTTACATCAACCCAGTCCACAGATGGAGCCGTAGACCTTGTGGTCCAACCACCTCTTCTATGCCCCACATTTATGACCTACCCATGGCCCACGTAATTGGTTTGGTGGTTGATTTTGAACCACAAAGTCTACGACCCCACCTGTAAACTCGGTCCATGTAAGTATTTCTCCAATGTATACATGAGAATGAAAGTATTCCTGCTATCGAAATTTGATTGTAGTGTTGCGGGAATTCATAACAATAGCAGTTAAATTATGATGTCACTGTTTTGCTTTACATTTTGTCCCCAAAAAAATTGAAATATTATCTTTTGAAATATAATAATAATAGAAAGAAACGTAAAAAGATGTTTGATTATTTTATTATGAGAAATATTTTAAGATATACGATGATAAATATTTTAAGATATAAAAAAGAAAAAACTGCACAAATAGGCTCTCACCTTTGTGCATTATTCTTTTTTTAGTCCTTCACATATAAAATAATGCATTTTAGTCCTAGAATATACCAAATCCAAAAATTTGGTCCTAAATCCCATTTCGGATGACTTTTTTTTTTTAAAAAAAAAGATTATAGTGAGATCGCATGAAGGTAAAAAAATAAAAATAAAATTTTTTTGTTTAAAAATGGTGTCTATAGATATGATGTACTCATTGCACCTGTGATTATATCTTTCTTGAATGAACATATACATATATGTGTGTGTGTCTGTTTGTGTCTTTTTAAAATATAAAAGTTGAGTGATTTTGACTTTTACCTCTTAGTTTATGAGCAGGTAATGTGGATGTAACTTTTTTAGGTAAAAAAAGTTAGTTTAAAATGAATTCATGTCCAAGTTGAAACATTTTAAATATGTCAAGCGATCAATATTTATTATTTTAAATGTGAAGGACTAAAAAAGATAACTTGTAAATGTGGGGGACTATTCGTGCAATTCCTGATACAACCAGTCCGACCCATCTAATTGTAAAAATGTTGCCCTGCACCTTTCACACTTGAGCACCTTTGTTGAAATCATGGCGACTTTCAAGAATTTGGACCAAATTGTCTTTTGTCATCGAAGAAATAAAATGATTTGAGTGCATTCTCGCTTCTCTCTTCTTTCGATCGATCATAAGATAACATCTTCTTTCAGCCCAGTTGATCTTCCAGCCCAAAGTTGGAGACATCGCTTTTCTCAGTCAACAGATCTGTTTGCACGTTTCCAAGATCTTATTAGCTGTACAATATTATACCATACACATTTTGTATAATTTTTTTAACCATACAATTAAAAGCTCAGGGGAAAATACGAGTTCGGCAAAATCACGCAGACAAGTTCGTGTGTGCAGGACGAATATATCTAGAAGTCACAAAAAAAGAAAGGTTATTTTAAGTACCGTGCTGCACTAGTTAGTCTTATCTCCTATTTTTGTGCATGAGATATTACATTAACAAGAATTTTAGCATAATAATAGTTTTCTATATATAAATTTATAGACATCATGATATTGTATATAACTCAATAAATATGTGATTATCTTTAAAGAAATCTTCAAATTTTATTACAAATTAAAGTATTATTTGAGAAGTATAATACAATAAAAGTTTTTGTAAGTGTTTTATACGGTTGGTTAGATAGTAGTTATTTTCAGAATATTCATACAACATACGAATATACAAGCATATATTATGTGTAAGAGTAATTTCAAATTATGCATATTAATGTGCATTATATGATCATTAATTTTGAATTATTTGCCTAAACGTGTATTGCACATATATTATACAAGTATAATATGAGCTTTTACTAAGGCACCTTGAACCATAGTAGATATCTAATATTCGTATCATGGAGCCAACACTAAGCTCAACTCAATGGTTGATTAGAATGTCTTTTTTCCAACATTATTAATTGTATAAAATGTCGTTAGATATGCTTTTCGACAATAACTATGAAAATGGATGGACATTGTGGTTTTTTAAAGTTTGAGCAGTTTAGTGGCTTATTTTCTTCCAACACTGGTTGCCTCTAGACTAAGTGGCGAATAATTCCACGTGACCATCTACTAAACTTACAAAACAGTTAGCACAACAAAACACACTAGAATTTTATTTGACACGTATAAAAATATGTGGAAGAAGAGGATTACAACATAAAGCATCGTTGACTCTCATATTAAGGCCACCATAAACTCACAACACAATTGCCTCAATCTCGCCTAGAATTTCTCTAGACTCTCTTCTCAACTAAATGCAATAATAAATATCCATATATATAGCCCACAAGACAATTATAAAGCTCCCTATATATAACTCACAAAACTTGAGTAACAAAAAATCTAATTGGAATAGATAATACAATTCAAATAAGAAACCATCAAATGATACCTTATACTTTAAATAGTAAACCACCAAATATCAATTGAAATATAATCTCTAAAACTAAATACGAAACTTGTAATTCTTCTTGAGTTTGGTTTAGTTATACAAATAATGATTCCCCTAAAGCTAAAATCTCCATGAATGTAGGTCTATGCCATCATGAACAACAATATCAAGAGATATTCTTTGACTCACCGGGCAATTTTGACTATTTTTTAAACTACCTTTTTTTTTTTTTTATCTTCATCTTGCAAATCGTTTGTCAAAAATTTATATGTATAGATAAATAAAATTTTCGCTCATTTTTTTTAGTTCCAAGCCTCCCTACAGGATTATAAATTCATTAAAATCCACAATAATATAATTTTTTGGACAATTTATTTTTATCCTATCACACAAAACAATGGTTCCGACAGCATCTTTCTTTTTAAATTTCTATCTAATTAGGACAATTTTGTTCCTTAATTGTCAACAAATTTGATTATCCCAAGACCAACTTCACGGTCTAATTTATATTCGATATCCAAGTACTCTAGCACAAAACTTAGGACTTTAATACCACGTGCTTTGCACAACAAAAAAACAACAGAATGTTTAACAAATAAGAATGTGTGGAAAAAAATAAGTTACAAAATTAAGCATTTCCAACTCTTGTATTGAGACCGATATAAATCCTTGGTACAATTGTCTTGGCCTTGCTCGAATGTCTCTGCACTCTCATTTCTTCTCAACTCAATACAAAATATTGGGCTCCCTATATATGAACTTACAAGACTTGAATAATAAAAAATCTAATTGGAATTGAAAATATACTTCTAATAAAAAACTAACAAATAATACTTAATATCTTAAATGAATAAATTACTAAACATTTAACTAAAAATAATGCTAAACAGGTTAACGCTGTAAATTCTTAAGAATTTTGTTTAATTACAGCAATGATTACCATTTGTTAGGACAAAAATAGAACGAAATTTTATTTAACACATATAAAAAAATGTGAAAGAAGAGGAGTTAAAAAATAAAGCATCTTTGATTTTCATATCAAAACCATCATAAACCTATTGCACAATTGTATTAACCTCCCTCAGAATTTCTCTAAGGTCTCGATACTTCTTAACTCAATACAATAATAAAATCACCATAGGTTTGGAACAAGACTTGAATAATAACAAATCTATTTCGAATAGACAAGATCATTCTAATAAAAAATAGCAAATAATAGTTAACATCTTAAGTAAATAATAAAAATTTAACTAAAACATAGGTTCTAAAATTAAATAGAAAAGCTAAAATTCTTTAGCAGTTCAATTTAATTATGCCAACAGTTACCACTTGTTAGAGTGTAGACAATGAAATTTTATTTAACATATACAAAAAAAAATATGTGAAAGAAGAGGTGTTATAAAATAAAGTATCTCTGACTTTCATATTGAGACCAGCATAATCCCACGGCACAATTGTCTCAACCTCACCTAAAATTTTCGAGACTCATCTTTTTTCAACTCAATGCAATAATAAAAACTCCTTGTATAAACTTGCAATGCTTGAATAAAAAGAAACGGTACTGGGATAGAGAATATAATTTAAATAGAAAATTAATAAATAATACTTAATATCTTAAATAAGTAAATAATAAAAATTTAACTAAAACATAGGTTCTAAAATTAAATAGAAAAGCTAAAATTCTTTAGCAGTTCAATTTAATTATGCCAACAGTTACCACTTGTTAGAGCGTAGACAATGAAATTTTATTTAACATATACAAAAAAATATGTGAAAGAAGAGGCGTTATAAAATAAAGTATCTCCGACTTTTATATTGAGACCAGCATAATCCCACGGCACAATTGTCTCAATCTCACCTAAAATTTTCAAGACTCATCTTTTTTCAACTCAATGCAATAATAAAAACTCCCTGTATAAACTTGCAATGCTTGAATAAAAAGAAACGATACTGGGATAGAGAATATAACTTAATAGAAAATTAATAAATAATACTTAATATCTTAAATAAGTAAATAATAAAAAATTTAACTACAACATAATTTCTAAAACTAAATAGGAAAGTTGTAACTCTTTAGTGGTTTGGTTTATTTATGCTAACAATACTTTGCTTAAATCGAATTTTCTCCCTTTATCACGAACAATGTAGGTCCATTCTATTAGGAACAACACTATCAAGTGATCTTCGTTAACTTTGTTTATTGCAATCTTCAGTCTATCTTTTCAAACCACTAATTTGAAATTAATCTTCATTCTACAAATCTTTATGCAACCAATCTACATAGTTAGATAAATATAAATTCATCACTCACTTTATCTTCATTCCCAAATCTCATTAGATGACAACTTGATCAAAACCTCAAGGTAAAATATCGCTACAGCCAACAATCTCGGCAAGACTATCATTGCCAAATACACATGACAAATCTCAACATAATCTCTCTTTTAGATCTTTGTTCAATTAGAGTATTTGTCAAATCGCTCTTTTATATCTTTGTACAATTAGGGCTAAACAAATACCCCAAAATCAACCTTGTAATCTATCTTTATTTGATATTCGAGTACACCAACAAACAATTGAAACAAATATCCAAAGATCAAATTCTAGGATTTTGATACCATTTATTAGCTTTAAAAAGCAGAACATAATTTTATTTAACACATATAAAATTAGGTGAGAAAAGTGTAGTTACAAAATAAAGCATTCTACCTCAAATTAGATGAGTGAAGAGGGTTACAAAATATTACAAAATAAAGCATCTCCTACTCTCATATTAAGATCGGCATAATTCCGCTATACAGTTGCTTTTATCTCACCCAAAATTGCTCTAAACTCTAAACTCTTCTCACCTTAAAACAACAATAAACCTCCTTATATATAGCACATGGTATCTAAATGATAGGAAACCTTATTGGAATTAGATAAATTAATTTTAATAGGAAACTAACAAATAATATTCAATACATTAAATAAATAAATTATCAAAAATTAAATAAGATATAATTCTTAAAACTAAATAAGAAACTTGTAATTCTTCATAAGTTTAGCTTAATTATGCTAATAAAGAGGTAACTATCATAAAGTAAAATTAAGAAACTTTAGAATTAACAGTATTCATAAATTAAATAATAGTTGGCTTATTATTTTCCTAACATAAACTAACATTTATTTGATACGTGTCAACAACGTATTAGCTAAAAGATAAGATCCCAAATTCATGGGATTGGGACCCCGCGAATTCAAGGGACCGCATGAGCTCAAGTCAGCACGCGGAATACGTTCAAGGATGAGAATGATATTTTATGTTGAGGTCCCTTTTGCTGCGCTAGCAGAATACGTTCAAGAATGAGAGTGATCTTTTATGTTAGAGGTCACTTTTGCTGCGCTAAATTCCACACGCAACTTTTCAGCACTTTGACCAAATTGGTTTCTTATGCCTAGTTTGGGAGGAGGGAAAGGGAAAGAAAAGAAAAGATTTAGAGGAAGGAAATGATTTTTCTTTGTTTGGAGTTAAGGTGGAAAAGAAAGGAAAAAAAGAGGAAGAAAAGAGAAGGAAACATGCTTAAATAAATTCTCCAAAAGTTTTTCCTCCAAAATTAACCAGGGAAGGGAAGGAATGTGAACGAAACTTGAACTAATTTTTCAATATAACAATATTGTCCTTAAAAAATGTGATACAACAAATTTTTTTATCTAATAAATTTCTCTTATTTCTTAAACTCCCAAACAACTTAAAAAGAAACTTGTATTATTTCCTTTCTTTTCTTTTCTAACTTTTTTCTCTTCTTTTCTTTTCTATCCTCAACTCTCAAACTAGCCATTAGACTTGTTTTGCTTAGGATTTAAGACATTATAGAATCATTAAATTAGAACAATTAGCATAACTGTAAACGATACAATAATTTGAAAATTTATGCCTACTTCATTACAAGATCTACTACTTTCAAGTTTTGTATTAGAAATTTTTTTTCTTCAATAATAATTTTCTTTTAATAATTTTTCAAACTACGAGAATACTTATATTTTTCCGATATATGAATAATTAAATTTATGATAGGATAAAAGCTGTTGGGAAAGTATTGCTGTCAAGAAAAGCGGTTACGTCATTTAAATTATTTTCAGTTTTTTGTAATTTTTTTTACTTGTTTTTGTCCTTCCACTTCATAAAGGAGTGAAATTTCACCTCTCGAAAAAGAAGTGATTTTTCTTTTTTAGAATTTCTTGGGCATATTTATCCCTTTGTAATTAAATTGGATCTAAACATGTCTTGTCACATGATCATTAGTTTGACCAATCCAGGGAGTTAAATTACCAAAAATTAATATTAGGGAATAAACTGATAGTTAGAGTTTAGTTTAAGGGGATAAGTGACAAAAAATTCATAATTAAATTGAACCTAAATATGCTTTTCACATGACCATTAATTTGACCGTTTGCTTGACATTTAGTCCAGGGACTTAAGTGACTAAAAATTAACATTATAGACTAAATTGATAGTTGTGGTATAGTTCGAGGAAGTAAATTGATAAAAATCATTCTTAAAACTAAATAAGAAACTTGTAATTTTTCATAAGTTTAGTTTGATTATGCAAAAAAAAAAAATATCATAAATAAAATTAAGACACTTTATAATTAACACAACTCATAAATCAAATAATTGTTGGCTTAGTATTTTCGTGACATAAACTAACAGGTTTTCATACGTGTCAACAATGAATTAGCTAAACGTTAGGATTCCAAATTCATGGGATTGGGACCAGACGAGTTCAAGTCAGCACGCGGAATATGTTCCAGGGATGAGAGCGATCTTTTATGCTGAGGTCGCTTTTGCTGCGCTAAATTCCACAGGCAACTTGCCTAGCCCTTTTACCAAATTGGTTTCTAGACTTGTTTCGGCTGGGATTTAAGGGCTGGGATTTAAGACATTATATAATCATTAAATCGGAACAATTAGCGTACACATGCAGTTTTTTGTGGCGTAGGTATCGAGTGCCTTCCCCTATGGCTCCAAGCGTAGAAAGGTAACCATAAATTGACAACAGAAACGGCCTCCCCAATTTCACCACAGAAAAACTCAGTCCCTTTCAAATTGACAAAAGAATGGATTCTCCAATTGCACGGCAGAAAACCTTAAACCTTGGTCCCTGAATCAAGCGGCCATCATTTTCCCAAGCTTTCCCAATCATGAATTTTTCTCAAATCATACTGTTCAAAACCAACCATTAGGCCATTGAGAATATTCCCTCTTTAACCGCGTAGGAATAATTGAAAGCACAACATCAACGGATAAGAAAAAAAACAGAGTTGAAATCAATGGTAATTTTCTTTTTTGAAAAAGTCAGTCTATTCTGTGCCCTTACATAAAAGCATAGTGTTGAGTTGGTGTCACTTCTCAAGCAAAATAACAAAATTTTTTCGTGCATGTCAATAATATACTACAGTTTTAATAATGACCTTACCTTTTTCCTCTTTTTTTTTTTTTGGTATTTTATCACATTGTGGCACAAAATAAGGAAAAAAAAAAACAAAATTCTTAAAAAATTACCCAAATAAAGCACGCTTAATCACATGGAGCGAAATTCGAGTGAAAACCCAATGGGGGAGCTATAAACCTCTCCATAAAAAAGCCAAATGGCAGCTGCACACACTAATTGAGAAAGAAAGACAACAAAAGGAAGAGGGTCAAGAGGAAATAGCATCTCACACGGAAAATTGAGCTTCAAAGTTCAAACAAGCATTTGTACAGTATAATGGTCAGCTACCTAGATTACACTTGTAGATTATTCACAATCTAGAAGAGAAGACATGCTTCCCCTAAACATCAACAACTACATCAATTGCAGATTTTGCAACACTATTACACAATTGGTTAGCTTTTCCCTGAAAGATTGAGAATGAGCACAAACAAAAACAAAGAGCTCAATTTGACAATCTCTTCAAACACAATAGCTGACTTAGCATGACGGTGGCCGTGAGTTTACTTGGAATATTGGTAATTATTTTCAGTTCATATTTGCAAATACTCCTGAGACGTGTTATCCAATTACTCGTTTCTAGTTACTTTTATATTTTATATACGTAAGTGATATAGTCATTTATTTTTTACAAAATATTTTAAGAATCGCAATCCGAACTGAGATTTTGGCCATAATTGACTTGCCTTCAGAATATATTTCCACCTACCAACCTTCCACCTGCCTTCCCTCTTGCTTTGATAAGTACTTATACATCAAGTCCATCTGTGCGTCAGCTGCAGCCCAGTCAAGATGTGGGTCAACTACAGCCCAGTCAAGAAGGCTCACTTAGTGATCGGAAGAATAGTACAACGGCCCGAAGACCACAAATTTTACGGGAACATAGGGCGAAAAAAATCCAACGCAACGTCCAGACTTAGATTTGATCAATTCAAAAGCCCGAAGATGTGAAGGTACAAAGACGAAATGTTGGGAAGAATCCTAAAAGGGGAAAAGAAATGAAAAAACAAATAGTAGGCAATGATTTGGTAACAAATAGTTTTAAAAAAGTAAGTTTTGGTTGAAAATTGGTAAGTTTTAATTGAAATTATAATTTTTTTCCCCCAAAAAATACCACTTTTCTTGGTAATGATAGCATCTGTTCCTCATCACTATATGTTCTCAAATAGAGAACGTGACTCACGACTAAAGCAATTAATTGTGGTGAATGTTGGGTTGTTTTATTCATCTATTATAATTGTAATTTTTGTTGAATTTTTTGATGTTGGTGCTAGCTTATGTTAGAAAACTGCTAGACAAAAATTGCAGTTTGCCATTTATCTCGAGAGGTAATAGAGGAAAATTAAATCAAATTTTCGCTTCTGATTATTCTTTGTTTTCAGCATAAAAAGTTGATAGAGTTGACTTGACTTTTCACCGAAATAGCTTTCAAGTCGCAGTGGAGAGTGACAAGCCTGGAATAAAATTGAATGCAATACGTGAACTAGAGGTCCCACTCCAGTATGTACAAGCCATTGCATTTCTCTTGTATTTGGCCCACTGTGCACTAGACCAAAGTCTTCCCTTGCTTTGGAATGTCTTTAAAACCGACCAAGACAAGTTTCTAAAGCCTATAATATCACACAATTGTATTTTTGCAACTTTGCAAGCTGAAACTTTCTTCCTAGAAAACTTATTCCAATGGGTTTCAATCAACTCTTCTTACCGTTGTTCATGCAGATGGTAATACTAATTGAGTTGTTACCCTCTTCCACTCCAATTTTGGCATCCCCGAGCTTTTCCGTAGCAAAGCCTGGCTGCGATGATCATTGTGGAGACTTAAGCATTCCCTTTCCTTTTGGTACGGAAGAAGGTTGTTACCTTAATGAAGATTTCTTTATCAATTGCGCCAATTCTTCACAACCATTGCTGCGGACGGGTAACCTCTCGGTTATAGATATATCTTTGGAAGGTCAATTGCGTCTTTTGCAATTTGTAGCACATGATTGCTACAATGAACATGGAAGTCGTTCCACGCACAACGAACCATGGATGAAATTAGCTGAAGGATTGACGTTCAATAGTACAGCTAATAAGTTCACAACAGTTGGTTGTGATTCTAATTCTTTAGTTCGGGGTTATACCGAAGAAGGGAGCTACTATGTAACTGGATGCGTCTCTTATTGCGAACTGAAGGAAGATGTGAAAAACGGCTCTTGTGCTGGCATTGGCTGTTGCCAGACTTCTATCCCTCCTGGGGCATGGCAAATTAATGTGAGCTTGACCAGCTATTTTAAGCACGCTAATGTGTTGGACTTCAATCCTTGCAGCCATGCTTTTGTGGTTGACGATCGAGCTTTCCAATTTTTTGCCGAAAATCTTACCAACTTAAAAAATGTTGAACGTCTTCCTGTCGTGGTCGACTGGATCATAGACAACATGACCTGTGAAGCTGCTCAAATGAACACCTCTTATCCATGTTCAACAATCAATAGTGGGTGTCAGGAAATAAAGGGGCTAGGTTACCGTTGTTTTTGCCAGGAGGGATACGAAGGCAACCCATATCTACCAGGTGGATGCCAAGGTGCGTATATGATCTAGCCCCAACCAGTAAATTGCTTCATGCAATTGGTGCGTGTATGAGTGTGTTTTAATTTCTATCTCCTAGATTATATATCTACGCGTTTTTGTTTCGAATTTTGCAGATATTGATGAATGCAAAGATATTAGTCTTCACAAATGTAGAAAGAATAGTACTTGTAGTAACACGGTGGGCAACTATACATGTCCTTGCCTCAAAGGGTACCATGGTGATGGGAGAGAAGGTGCAGAAGGCTGCACTCCAGATCAAAATCATGATGAAACAATACATTGGCCCATGATAGTTTCAGGTCAGTCTACATTTGAAAATGACGGGAGAAACAAAAGAGGAATTAATTAGTTATCTATTATCTGTATCTACACTATTAATACTATACTAGTAATTAAGTCACACTCAATACGTGCTCAAATAAAAAAATTACAATTATTTGTAGAAACTATAAAAATCTATTTTACATTTTACGAATAAATATATAGAAATTTTATGAAATAAAAATATACTATTAAATAATTATTTTTGTTTACTTATAATTATTTTGCAGTTACTAATATCTTTGAATTTAAAAAAAATTTAAAAATAAAGATAAAAAAAGGTGACACCACAGAACAATTGGTACTTCCCATTAAGACAAGACTAGTGATAAAAGCACACACTGTGTGTGTGCGCGCTCAAATAATAAAAATGTAACAATTAATAAAGGGAGAGCATCTATTAATCTGGTAGTTTGTCACTTTAGATAACCACCAAAAGTCTTTAACCAATAAAACTACCAACAAGGTTTTTTCTTTTTAAATATACACAAATTTACTAAATAAAAAATATCTCATGCTGTTATTTTTTTGAATACACATAAATTCATTAAATAAAAACTATCTCATTATGTTAACTTATCCAATTAAATTTAAATTTCTAGGTTTCTTAAAAAGTGCATATATAGGATTTGCAGTAATCATTAGTTAAGATTATTTGTAGAATTAATCTCCATAAAAATCCATTTTACATTTTAATAACAATATGAAAAAAATCTTATGAAATAAAATTATTTTAATAAGTAGTTATTTGTAGCTACATATAATTAAATAGTTAATAATATAACTAAATATTTTTTAAAATTTTAAAAAAATTAAACATTAAAAGAGAGAGACACTATAGACCAAGTGACACCTCCCTTCATATACAGTAAGATATAAAGAAATTAGCACCCTTTTGGTGTATGTTGTCTTTCTCTCTATTTACTTTGGCCGAGTCCATGTAACATTGATCACCACTAATAGGAATAAAAAAGTTTCATTTATAAAATAAATTCAAAATTCCTAAATAAAGAAAATTTTGTGCCTAAAACCACAGAACATTTGTTGACTTCTAGTATATCCCTAGTAGATACGCGATCTTATGTTGCCTAATTGGAACCGGAAAGACATCTTGTTTTTGTGCTCCAATTTTAAGCAAATTTTGTTGTTTTGTATGATTAAGTCGACCACAAAGGTTACCAGCCATTTGGCTCAAAGTTAAATTGACTTATTCAGTAATTCCTTTTTAAGCTATTGGTAAGTTTGTGCGTCTGTACGATATTTGTTTTACTTTTATTTATTGATAGAAGTACATTTTGAATTACAGATAAGTTTTTTTTGTGAATAACAGCATAAAACGAGGTTTATGTACAAAGACACTATAGAACCTAGTCTGTGTTTCTTGGAATAGTATCAAAATTTTAGTAAATATAGACAAATAATGAATATATTTATTGAATTTCTACTGAAATTAGATAATTATGTCACTAAATTATTCACAGATTAAAGCAAAAAGTTGGAAAGCGAACGATGTAATGCCAAGTGGCAGTTAATGTTTACCTTATTTTGCTAATTAACTTTCCTACTATCAATTTAAACTTTGTCAACTAATGCAGGAACCATATATTTGTTTCCTAAGTATTATATTTTATTATTGGTTCTTTAAAAAAAGATTACATTTATTCTACATCATTTAGTGTATTTTCTAAAGAAAAATCATAAATGATAAATGTGCATAAGATTATTAAATTTTGAAATTCGTTAACCCTAAGACTTGCATTGCCTTTCTTTGGATCTAATGTCTCGACTTTTTTCCACTCCAAGCAAATATACGTATGTAAAATATGAAATTATCTTTTGTTTTCTTTTACTGACAGTGATAGAAGCACAATAACAACATTAATTTGGGCTCTTAACACGCAAAAAATCTAAAGGGTAGAATTAAGGGTGATATATTAGCGGATGCGAAAGGGGAAAGGAACTAAAATATGTACACTAATTAGGATAAATATTACAAACGTTGTGTGTATATATATTTTCTTTTTATACATGGTTTATGTGGCGTCACATGTGCGACGATGAGTGATATCATGTGCTTACATAATAAACGCCAATTAGTCATACATACAGATTCATAGATAGATATAGATGATTCCTCGCGATTCCTTCTTCTTTTTTTTTTTTTTTTTTTTTGAACTTTTAACTACATATTTTGCTATTAATTGCTGTGAATATGATAACTACTCTTAAGAAAACTCAAAAGGAATTCCTATTTTTTCTGCCACACTGCTAGAAAGCACAAGGAAAACTTGATATACCTTTAGAATCCACGTAAAAAATGTCAAATGAAGACATGGAATATGCATGTATGCGTGCATCTATTGACCCTTCTATTTGGTTCGAGATGGCTACGGTAACAGCTATCATCATTTTGGCTTCATTTTGGTAACAGTTCTATTCCAATGAAAACACAATCAAATTCCTTTCTCTATAGTCTAATAAAACGGTAACAGATATCATCATTTTGGCTTCATTTTTTTTACAAGGTTTTGGCATTGGCATAGCAATTCTGCTTCTGTGCTGCTTTTGTTTGTATTCAGAATTGAAGAGAAGAAAGGAAAATAGATTGAAAATGGAGTTTTTCAGAAAAAATGGCGGATTAATTCTACAGCAGCAACTCACGAAACAAAGAGGAGACATGAATGCTGCTAGAATTTTCACTCTTGAAGAACTAAAAAAGGCAACTAATGATTTCGATGAAAGCCAAATTATTGGTAAAGGAGGATTTGGCACAGTTTTCAAAGGTGTCTTAGCAGACAGCGAGTACTGTTGCCATTAAGAAGTCCTAAAGGAATTTGTGAAAGTCAAGTTGAGCAATTTATAAATGAGGTGATTGTGCTCTCACGAGTTAATAACAGATATGTTGTTAAGCTTGCTAGGTTGTTGCTTAGAGACAGAAGTGCCTTTACTTGCTTATGAATTCATCAGTAATGGAACTCTTTTAGGACCATTTGCACAACCAAATTAAAGCAGCTAAGCTTTCGTGGAATATCCGTATTAGAATAGCATCTGAAGTTGCTGGAGTTCTAGCATATATGCATTCTACATCTTCGCCTCCAATTGTCCACAGGGACATCAAGTCCTCCAACATACTTCTTGATCAAAACTACACTGCAAAAGTATCTGATTTTGGAATATCAAAATTGGTTCCATCAGATGAAGATCAGGTATCGACTGCAGTTCAAGGGACACCTGGTTACTTAGATCCTGAATACTTGCAAACAGGTCTGCTGACAGGAGAAAAGTGATGTTTACAGCTATGGAGTAGTTCTGGCAGAGCTACTAACAGGTAAGAAGGTGGTATCATGGGATAGACCGGAGGCACAGAGGTTTCTTGCGCACCATTTCATTTCCTCATTGAAAGAAGGTCTTTTAGTCCAGGTTCTTGATCCTAACATTGTGTGCAACTGAAAGTACTGAGTTGTTGAACAATGTTGCTATGATTGCGAAATGTTGTTTAAGTGTAAAAGGCGAGGATAGACCATCTATGAAGGATATTGCAAGGGAACTCGAGGTATTGGAAATAAAAGCTAAGAAATCTGTAGTACAAGTTTTTGAGATTGATTCCACAGAGACTGAGGCCTTGATTGATTTGGAATCAACAAATGCGTATGTGAATGTTGATGATTCCAGCTGCCTATTCACTGGGAGTCATACCGTAGCACAGAATATGATGTTATCAACAGATTGTGGGAGATGAATGATACAGAATCTTACCCACATAAGGTGTATTGAAGCTGCAAGTTTCAAGTAAGCATGCACTAAATTCCCTTAGAGTAATGCTTCAATTAATTTTTCCTCTTAGATATGCCAAATTGTGCTTCATTTACAATAATATTGTCAAAACTAAGCCACATGGTGTATGAGTACAAGATGCATTTTGCGTGTCTAATTAAAGTTGAAATAAAGATTAAGCTAACAATTTTCTAATTGATGAAATCTATTAGAAGAAACAGGGAATATTTTGATCAATACCTGAAATAGGCTTGAACTTTTGACAAACTTAAGTTGTTGTCAATGAGTCTCTAAAAAAGCATCATTTTTTTCTCTGCAGGCAAACTGAGGACTTTTGAAGAATGGATTATTTTGGATGCTACTTAATTGGAAGGATATATGTTGTTCTAATGAAGCTTTAGAAGATTTAAAATTTTAGATACAGAACCATATGTGATGCTTCAAAGACATAGACTCATTCTCTTTTTGGATTTGGTGCTGCATGCGGTAACATATCTTATATTGATATTTGAATTTCAATGTTTAAAACTCCTATTTCCTGCTAGTATTAAAGTACCAGTGGTACTGCTAGAGAAATTGTTTTTTGATTGTATTGAGGCTGAAAGGTCACTATTCTTAAGAAGAATTTGCCCCACTATAAAGACAATTTTCTAAAGGATACAACTAAGATTTTCACTTAATCTCTCAAAAAACAAAGTGTTGTCATACTTAATTCTCCTTTCAATCTACTATTATACATGTTTAGGGGGTGTTTTTGATGTGGTATAGATTAGGTATAGAAAATATAGCCAAAACACAAACAAATCAAGTAATTAAAACTTAGTCTCCCAACTATACTGCAAATATACGAGTCTATTGTAGCACATGGAGTATTAGGTGTTGAATCTCATAGGAAATCAGTATAATTGTAACTATTAAGGTTTTATGACTAACTTTTATCATCTAAATAAATTCAAAACAAGGATGGTGAGTGATTTGCTATTTCAATAGAATAGGTATAAGATTAAAAATCACTTGAATGAATTCAATAGCAAAGAACCTAGAACATAGAATCCATTAATGAATCATTTATTGCATGAATGACTTGCTAATTTTTACCATGTGTTGTTAAGAATCCAATTCCATATGAGTCATAACTAGATCTCTCTATAAAATGACAAGATTCCAACTATCCTCATAATGAAATCTTATGAAATATGAATTGTAATGATTCACTTAAGCATTCATTATTCTCATATGAATAACTTAATCATTGCTTGTTCATTTTCCATTGTTAAATTCAATTCTCAATGTCAACTAAGGGTACGTTTGGTTCATAGGATGACACGGAATTGGATAACTAATCCACGTCATCCCATATTTGGTTGGTAATATTAATAATCCTACTTAACTAACATACTCCCTTGTTCATGGGATAAAATAATCCCATGGGGGGTTGGTATTAGTTATTCTAGGATGAAGTGTGGGATAAATTATTTTTTGACAAATTTAACCCTAACTTACCTCACAAGAACCAAAAACCAATTAGTTGTTTTCTCTCAAATCCTCTCTACAGCTCTTCTCAAATTAGTTAACTCTCCCTGGCCAAGGTATGAGTTATTCTTTTTCGTTCAATAATTTTCTAATCAATTTCGTTGTGATTGAATAATCCATATTGATATTTCTAGTGGTTCTACTTTTCTGATTTTTTTTTGTTTCTTTTTGTGGGCTCTTATTAGGGTTATAGAGTGGTCTTAACACACATGTTTTCAAACTCAAACCGACTATCGACTCGGCTGAGCTTAGGGGTCAGAAGTCAATGGGTTCAACTGGGGGTCGACTTGAATGATGTCATAAATATGTCATATATATATGTCGCGTCCAAAATCGTAAAAGGTTCTAGTAAGGTCATTGACTATTGCACCCCGAAAAGGCAGTCCGGTCTAGTGACTCTTTTCGAAAAGATAGGTTTTTGAAAATATCGTGCATGTGTGAAAAAATAGAGCTTTTAGTAAAAAAGTATTATTTTAGAAAAAATGCTATTTTGGAAAACAAAAGCAGGCCGAGACTAAAAATGCGACAGTTTGGCCAAATGATTTGAAAAAGGGTTTTATTTAGAAAAATGGAGTAGCCACTTGGTATTGAGCTACGGTGTACCAAGTCATCCAAAAAATCATTTAACAAACCAAAAATAAAATTTTTAGAAAACATATATAAAAAACCTTTTTTCAACTACGGTTCTATGAAAAAACGAAAGAAAAAGGTATGGAAGTCTCATTTGAAGAAAGCGAAGGCAAAGGCTCACGCTTAAGGCACCCTTTCCACCAAGCCAAGGCTAGTAGCGAGGTTTAATCAAAATTTCCTAAATTAACCCTAGATTCTATCGCGTTTGGATGTATCTATATGAATGCAAATCCTAAATCTAAATGTGAGTATCGAGAGGGTCAAAATGTTTTGTCGAGCTTGGTCTGAATTATCGCATTAATTGTGAAATCCGAGTCAAGATCTCGAGGGAGTCACGAGTGTGAATGCGAAATAAAATGCAAAAAGGAAAATAGTATAGATAGTAAGTGTCAAAGAAAGTGGGTATACAACATAACGGGTACGGGGGACTAATAACTCGTGAATGAATGTTCCTACTCACGAAGGGGGAGAACAGCATGTACGCCACCGCTTTTCACATAAGTAGGCAACTATTTTTAGTCGGATCATACAAATGTCTTAAAAGTCTAAGTGAGAATGCAATCTAAATGTCATGCACTTTGAATGATAAAATAGATAGCAATAATAATAAAATATATACAAAAATCATGCAAAATGGAAAAAAAATAAAAATGTGTGAAGTGGGATGTAACATGCACACGAGTGCACCTAGTACTAAAATGCCCTAAGGGTCTAGCATTGGACTAGTCCTTTCTAGAGATTTCCACTAGCGTTGGACTAGTGGGGAAACGATAAAGCCACAACTAGCATTGGACTAGTATGGTGACGCAATAAAACTTGATAAAACATAAATCAAAGCAAATAAAGCATGAATTGAAAGCAAGTAAACATATATAGATATATAATAACATGTAGGAGCAAGTAGCACGTAAACATGATATTCTGGATGCAAATCCTAAGGAAAGTGATACAACATATAAATACACAAGCATGCAAAAAGCACGTAAGCCCTAACTATTATATCAGGGGGTTAGCTACAATTTTAGGGAGAAAAAAAGTAAAAATGACCTATCTATTACATTTGCTATCTAAATGCAACATTTTGCTAAAATACGATATGTAATCTAACTATTACATTGACTAGCTAAATACAAAAATATTATACTTTTGCCAAATAATAAAATTCAACAAAATTAAATAGCACAAAGGAAGTAAATGCACAAAAACATGTAAAATAAGAAATATATGAAAATATGCATAAAATAATCACATAAGAGCACATTAAAGCACATAAAAAGAAATTAATGAGGAATAGGGATAGTTCTTGAAGATCTGGTACTCAAATGCTAAGAACATGAACAAATGCATTAAAGGTACCATTATTTAATGAAATATATCATAAAATATAAAAAATTCTAACAAATTGAAAGTAAAATGCAAATGGTATTAAGCTACTCAAAACAAACTCAAACAAACCTAGGGGCCAAAGGGCAAACTAAAAGTTCTAACTAATCGAGGGGTAAAATTGAAATTTACACAAGTCTAGAGGCAAAGATACAAATTAAAGCAAATTGGGAGGGACAAAACAATAAATTTCAACAATGCATGGGGCATAATTAATTTTCTGTAAAACAAGAGGGGAAAATTAGAAATTCACAGAGTCTAAAGGAGTAGAAATGCAAAATTGAAGTAACTAGGGGGGACAAAACAATAAATTTCCTCTTTATGCGCTCCAATATGCTCCTATGTGATTGTATGTATTTTCTTCATGTTTTTTTTTATTTACATACTTCTTGTGAATTTATTTACTTTGTGCTATTTAGTTTTGAATTTTTTTATTATTTGGCAAAAATATAATAGTTAGATCACAATTTCCTTTATTTTGGCCTATGTTTTGTATTTAGCTAGTCAATGTAATAATTAGATTATATTTCTCATATTTTGAGCAAAATTTTTGTATTTAAATAGCAAGTGCAATAGATAGGTCATTTTTTCTTTTTTTCACTCCTAAAATTGTAGCTGAGTTCCCCTAGTGTAATAGTTAGGGCTTATGTGCTTTTGTGTGCTTATTTGTTTTTATCGCTTTCATTAGGATTTTTTGCGTCTAGAATATCATGTTGACGTGCTAAGCGCTCCTACGTGTTATTATATGTCTTTATATGTCTATTTTCTTTTTTGATTCATGTTTTACTATTTTAATTCATGTTTTATCAGTTTTCTATTTCTGTCACCTACACTAGTCCAACGCTAGTTATGGTTTTCTCGCTCCCCTAGCTAGTCCAACACTAGTTGGTGATTCCTAGAAAGGCTTAGTCCAATGCTAGACCCGTAAGGCAATTTTAGTGCTAGTTTCATTCGCGTGCATTCTCATTTCATTTCACACACATTTTCTTCTCTTTTTAGAATTTTTCGTATTTGCTTGATTTTTGGTATATATTTTATTATTATTACCTATTTTTGCATTTGACAATGCATGACTATTTAAGTTGCATTTCACTTAAAAGTTAGGTCATTTTGCGTGATTTGACTAAAAATAGTTGCCTATTCCTGTGGGAAGCGGTGGCGTACATGCCGTTCCTCCCCTCCGTGAGTAGGAACATTCAGTCACGAGTTATTAGTCCCCGTACCCATTATGTTGCATACTCACTTTCTTCAACCACCTGTTATCTCTGTTACTATTTTTCTTTTCCTTTTGCATTCCACTTTGCATCGACACTCTTGACTCCCTCGAGGTCTCAACTTGGGTTTCGCAATTAATGCGATAATCCCGACCAAGTCTCAACGGGACATTTCAACCCTCTTGATACTCACATTTAGATTTAGGATTTACATTCATTTGGATACAACCACACGCGATAGAATCTAAGGTTAACTTAGGAAATTTTGATTAAACCTTGCAGCTAGCCTCGGCTAGGTGAAAAAAGTGCCTTAGGCATGAGCCTTTACTTACCCTTTCTTCAAATGTGACTCTCGAACCTTTTGTTCTTATTTTTGTAGACAGGAGTCGAAAAAGAGTTTTTAAATATTTTTTCTCAAAATTTTATTTTGTTTTCCTAAACAATTTTTTGGGTGACTTGGTACACTTTAACTCAATACCAAATGGTGACTCCATTGTTAAAATAAAACCCTTTTTCAAATTAGTTAGCCCAAGCTGTCACACTTTTAGTCCCAACCTTATTTTCTTTTAAAATACCATTTTTCCAAAATAATACTTTTTTTTACTAGAAACTCGATTTTTTCACACACAGTTTTTTCTCAAAAACCTATCTTTTCGAAAAGTGTCACCGGACTAGACTGCTTTTCAAGGTGCGACAGTTAAGGACCCCACTAATACCGTGCGATTTTGGATGTGATAACTTAAACAATCCAGATCAGCTCCTCTCGCAGTAGAAGAATAGATAATGACTATTTATACCGGAACGAACAATTATCTTGATTCATTAGATATTGGACAGGTAAAGAAATTTCTTGTTGACTTATGTACTTATAGGACCTATTTATAAATATTCTAAGTCTTGCTAGAAATTAGTTTTTTAAAAGAAATAAACTAATTAATTGGTTTCCTTAAGGAATAGAATTCCTAAAGGAGAAGGATTAGCTTAAGGTAAACTTCCTCAACTTTCTTGGTTTCCAATTGCCTTTATTTCTTAAAAAACTAGAATACTGCCTCTATAAATTTCTCCATGCTTTGACTCTTGAATTATTATTGCAACACAAAAGAAAAACTAGTGATAAAAAAATTTTGCTTGCATGTAGGGTCCTTAGGCCAGAAGCATTCGAATTTTGGTTGCTTGCTTTTGTTCGAAAAGGATAAATGAATATCAATCAATATTGGTCCATGATCAGATCTCATGATTGGTATATTCCGTAGTTGAGCCTTTGGGAATGAATTAGCCAAGATTGATTTGCAAAAACATGATCAAGTTTTTCAAAAACCACATCTGAACACTTCCTGTTATTTGTCCAAGTAAACCAATTGCTGAGACTTGATAGCTTCCTCAAACCCATAGAAATAATGAGTTCTTGGAAATCATGGGATCCTGAAATGGATGAAGATTTAAAGGATAATTTACCTTCGAGGTTTAAGACTCGATTGAAGTCGCTAGTTATAATCATTGGAACAGGTGTTGATGGAAAAGTATCTAAAATGGATTGCCATATTCCAGTTCGTTGTTGCAAAATAGGATGTCCATAAACCAAAAACAATACCAGAAAAACCCATTCTTTTCTATTACTTGAAGGTAAAAAAAGTTTTGGGATTTAAACAGGACCTTTACATCAACAAAATTTGTCTGGGCTAGACATAACCCCCAAATTTACCGACAGGAGGGACTAAAACCCAAGACACAAAAGAGGTTGACTGCAACCATTTTAACATTTTTACATCAAACAAACTAGTTTCCATAGGGAATAAAATATTAGGTTTATAAGACAGGGTCAATCTATTGATAGTATGAATTGTGAGAGGATAACCCATTCCTCTACAATTCCAACTTAAAACCCTCATGGATCCTGAGGGGATTGTTTTGGAACAACCTCAGTAGTAAGAGGATTACCATCAGCCGAAACACAAAGATTGACAATTTCTGTAAATCGTTCAGCTAGAAAAGAAGCTTCTAATAATTTTGGTTGATTTTCATTGTCCTCTTCTGGTCTCCATGGGAGGAGATGTACTACTTTAGGTGAAATTGATGAACTGCTCTCCTCAGCTACAATTTTCGTCATACGAAATGATAAAATATCTAGTTGATTCATTATCTTTCTCTTAATGTGTTTAGGCATTCCTGACCACAAAAGTCCAGATTTCCTGCAGCTCCAATGTACAGTTTTCCTAGTTACAAGTTTGTCTAGCTCCTGTTTTTCCCAAGTAGAGAGACAAATATCATCATCGTCATCAGAAGAGGAACTATTAGAGGCTGAATATTCATAAATATCATCATATCCTGAAGAGTAGGGAGAATCTGAATGAGAGTACGGCAACTTGCTTAGCACTTTTGCCAAATTGGTTTCTTATGCCTAGTTTGGGAGGCGGGAAAGGGAAGAAAAAAAGGATTTAGAGTAATTTTCCTTTCTTTTGGAGTTAAGATGGGGAAGAAAAGAAAAAAAGAGGAAGAAAATGGAAGGAAAGATGCTTAAATAAATTCTCCAAAAGTTTTCCTTCCAAATTTAACTGGGAAGGGAAGGAACATGAAGGAAACTTGAATTAATTTTTCAATATAACAATATTGTCCTTAAAAGACGTGATACAAAAAATTTTATCATCCAATAAATTTCTTTTATTTCTTAAACTCCCAAATAACTTAAAAAGAAACTTGTATCATTTCCTTTCCTTTCTTTTCTTTTCTAACTTTTTTCTCTTCTTTTCTTTTCTATCCTCAACTCTCAAACTAGCCATTAGGACTTGTTTTGCTAGTGATAGACACTTTTAGAATCATTAAATCAGAACAATTAGCATAATTGTAAATGATAAGTATTTTGAAAATTTATGCCTACTCTGTTACAAGATCTACTTTTTTCAAGTTTTGTATTAATTTTTTTTCTTGAATAATAATTTGCTTTTCATAATTTTTCAAACTATGAGAACATGTATGTTTTTCCGATGGATGAATACTTAAATTTATGATAGGATAAAAGTTGTTGGGAAAGTAGTGCTGTGAAGAAAAGAGGTTATGTCATTCGAATTTTTTTTCATTTTTGTATTATTTTTACTTATTTTTGTCCATCCACTTCATATAAGCAACGAAATTTCACTTCTCTAAAAGGAAATGAATTTTTTTTTAAGAATTTCTTAGTCATATTTGTCCCTTTATAATTAAATTGGACCTCAACCGTGTTTTTTCACATGATCATTAGTTTGACCACTAGTATAGTGAGTTTAATGACTAAAAGTTGACATTAAAGACTAAAATCATAGTTAGGGTATAGTTTAAGGGGATAAAGTGATAAAAACCTTAAAATTAAATTGGACCTAAACATGTTTTTTGCACATGACCATTAATTTGACCATTAATTTGATAGTTAGTCGAGGGACTTAAGTGATAAAAATTAATATTAGGAACTAAATTGATAGTTGTGGTATAGTTTAAAGGGGTAAATTGATAAAAATCCATCTTAAAACTAAATAAGAAACTTGCCATTTTTCATAAGGGCATCCACAATAGATTATACACTTTAGAGTGTAATCCATATGCCACATCATAAATCCACTAAACCCACTTCCATTATACCATCAGTCATCAATGGATTATACCATGTACAATATAATAACATGGACCCACAATTACATATTTACTTTAATAATTCACAATATATATCCCATAAATAAATAAAATTTGTTAAAAATAATTTCATTATTTGTGGAAAATAATTTTTGGGCTTTAATTGAAGTACACACTTCCTAATTTTTTTTTTAAAAAATATTATTACTAATTTTTTGCTTTCAATAATATATTTTTTCCCTAACCCTCAAAATAACTTGGGTAATTTTGGTGGTTTTGATTTTGTGTAAAGGATGAATTTTCTATAAATTTTTTTAGAACTATTAAAATCCGCATCCATAATGAAAAAAATATTGGAACTTTAGAAGATTGGATAAGAGATTGAAGAAAATAAGGTAAAGTTGGAGAAACGATGCAATAAAATAGAAGAAGTGATGGAGTAGGAGATTGAAGAAAATAAATATAGTAAGAGAAATAAATGGAATTGGATAAATGATAGAGTGGGATGACCCACTTTTCACCTCTGGGAGGACCCACTTTTTACCTCTTCTACTTTCATTATGCGTATAAGTAGGATATGATATGTATAATATGGAATGAAATTCTCACAATGGTAGTGAGTTTAATATATGGGTGTAATGAAGGGTATTACACCCTTCATTATACTCCATTGTGGATGCTCTAAGTGTAGTTTGATTATGCAAAAAAAAAAAAAAAAAAAAACTATCATAAATAAAATTAAGACACTTTATAATTAACAAAACTCATAAATTAAATAATTGTTGGCTTATTACTGTCGTGACATAAACTAACAGTTATTTCATACGTGTCAAGAATGAATTAGCTAATAGTTAGGATCCCAAATTCATGGGATGAGAGTGATCTTTTATGCTGACGTCGCTTTTGCTGCGCTAAATTCCACTGGCAACTTGCCTAGCCCTTTTACCAAATTGGTTTCTTAGACTTGTTTCGGCCGGATTCAAGACATTATAGAATCATTATATCAGAACAATTAGCGTACACTTTAACTGTAAATGATGCAGTATTTTGTGGTGTAGGTATTGAGTGCCTTCCCCTGATGGCTCCAAGCGTGGAAAAACTCAGTCCCTAAATCAGACAGCCATCATTTTCCAAATTGACAAAAGAACGGACTCCCCAATTTCACGGCAGAAAACCTTAAACCTTGGTCCCTGAATGAAGCGGCCATCATTTTCCCAAGCTTTCCCAATCATGAATTTTTCTCAAATCATACTGTTCAAAACCAACCATTACGCCATTGAGAATATTCCCTCTTTAACTGGGTTGGAATAATTCAAAGTACGATGTCCAATGGATAAGAAAAAAGCAGAGTTGAAGTGATTTTCTTTTTGAAAAAATCAGTCTATTTTGTGCCCTTAAATTAGAGATGGCAAATGGGCGGGATGGGCGGGATTTGGGCGGAATTTAATTGGGACTGTGAAATATGGGTCATATCCAAACAGTCCCATATTTGTCATGGGATCAATATGGGTGGGACTAAAATGGGCTAGTCCCATTTGATACCGCCCAAAAACCCAATTTATCCCATTTTATTATTTTTCTAAATTATCTTTTCCTTATTAATCAATTGTTATTTTTTTAGATTACTTATTTTTTTTAGTTTAACATGAATATTTATTTTTTTTATTTATTAACCTCAATAAATTTCTAACTTTTTTATTTTTATATTATTATTTTTTTAGATCTCATTTATTAATGCTCTTTAATCTTTTAATTATAAACTGTAGTTTTTCAATTGTTACATGTAAAGAGGATAGATTGAAGATGTGCAGATATATAATTTAAAAAAAAATCAATCTAGATAGTATCTTATTAAAACTCCTGCTACTAAAATTCATTACTAAAGTAATGAAGCAAATTAAAAATTAAAATAAATCAACATCTTATTTGTTCATGGACATTACAAACTTTAATGAAACTAGAATATAAAGACTAATTTTTCCGAGAATAAGGTTGAACTGAAATTAAAGCAGTCAACATATAAAATTCATATGAATTTTTTTAGTACAAAGATCAGTTTAACCACATAAAATTGATGTCAATAGGTAAAATTTAACATAATATTTATAGTAGAAATAGATGAATCGAAGAGGGAAAAATAAAGAAGCTAAGAATGCAAAAATAAATTTCCAACTTGTCCATCATTAAAAAAATGGGTATTCCATTGTTATTGAAAAAAATGTTAAAAAATAAAAAAACAAATAAAAAATGAAAGATGTTTTGTTAATGCAGCTTAAAATGAAGGATTTTTTCAAAAGAAAGTATAAAAGAAGTGGATCTGATCAAAAACAAATTATTTCAAGGTTTGTCTATATTTGGGTATGGGAATCCCAATCATTTCCCAACCATACCCATATTTAAATGGGTGTTAATGGGTATAATCCCAAATAAGCCCAATCCCATATTATTGATACTCATCCCGCCCAAATAAAATATGGGCATGGGATCCCAATGGGGCTTGGGACTTATTGCCAGCATTACCTTAAATAACACGGTAGTGTTGAGTTGATATCACTTCTCATGCAAAATAGCAAAATTTTTTCGTGCATGTCCATAACGTACTACAGCTATAATAATGAGCTTATCTTTTTTCCTTTTTTTTTTTTTTTGTATTTTATCATATTCTGGCACAAAATAAGGAAGAAAAACATAATTCTTAAAACATTACCCAAATAAAGCACGCTTAATCACATGGAGCAAAATACATGGTCCTAAATATTGCAGCGCTGAACTTCGAGTGAAAACCCAAGGAGGGAGCTAAAACCTCTCCATAAAAATACCAAATGGCAGCTGCATACACTAATTGAGAAGGAGAGACAACAAAAGCAAGAGGGTAAAGAGGAAATAGCATCTCACACGGAAATTTGAGCTTCAAACAACCATTTGTATAGTATAATGGTCAGCTACCTGGATTACACTTGCAGATTATTTGCAATCCAGAAGAGAATACATGCTTCCACTGAACATCAACAACTACATCAATTGCAAATTTTGCAACACTATTAGAAAATTGGTCAGCTTTTTCCTGAAAGATTGAGAATGAGCACAAACAAAAACAAAGAGCTCAATTTGACAATCTCTTCAAACGTAATAGCTGACTTAGCATCAAGGTGGCCGTGAGTTTACTTGGAATATTGGTAATTATTTTCGAATCACATTTGCAAATACTCTTTAGACATGTTATCCAATTTCTATTTTATAAATTCTAATTACCTTCTTATTTCATATACATAAGGGTACGTTTGGTTCATGGGATGATGCAGAATTTAATAACAAATCCACGTTATCCCATGTTTGGTTGGATTTTTTAAGCAATATTAATAATCCTACTTAACTAACATAATTCCCAATTCATGGGATAAAATAATTTCATGGGAGTTGGTATTAGTTATCTTGGGATGAAGCGTACGTAGGATAACAAAAATTTTGACAAATTTAACTGCGGTTTACCTCATAAGAACAAAAAACTAATCTGTCATTTTCTCTCAAATCCTCTCTACAGCTCTTCTCAAATCATCTGTCAAACTCTCCTTTGGCAAAGGTATGATTCTATTATTTTTGGTTGAATGTTTTTCTAATCAATTTCGTTGTGATAGAGTTATATTTTTTATGTTGTCCACATTGATGTTTCAATGGTTTCTTTTTTTTTTTGTTTCTTTTTGTCGTTCTTATCAGGGTTATAGATTGGTCTTAAAGCTACTGCTATTATCTTGAAAATCTTAATTTTGTTGATTGAAGATTTTCGTTTCGTGTTCTTTATGTGGTTGTCTATGCATATATGAGATTGTATTTGGTTGAAGAGCCGATAATTCTGCAAGAATAAGAACTTCTGTAGAAATACCCCCTTTGGGATGATTTGTAGAAAGCAGCAATAATCGAAAAAAGAAATACGTACTGATTGGCAGAAGCCGTCAATAATCGATGCATCATTATTGTCTGTGTATCAGATAAAGCCATCCCTTTCAAACTTGAACTTCTGTTAACATGTCATACATATTTTGTTACAGCAAATTAGAAGTTAATGACTTCTTTGATTGAATAAATCAACATATTCAATGATTGCATAATGTATGAACGTCTAATCTTACTGCGGAGCAAGCAATCTTAACTGAAAAAAATGAAAAATAATAAAATAAAAAAACTAATCAAACGATTCTGTTTATTAATAACTTGATATTTCAAAAATGTCTCTCAACAAACGTGTTGTCATTACTTAAATTGAGAAAATATCTTGATATTCACAAAAGCAACACTATTACAGAATTGGTTAGTTTTTCCCTGAAAGATTGAGAATGAGCACAAACAAAAACAAAGAGCTCAATTTGACAATGTCTTCAAACATAATAGTTAACTTAGCATCAAGGTGGCCGTGAGTTGACTTAGAATATTGGTAATTATTTTCGAATCATGCTACTTAGAGGCCTCACGCATAGCCTAACAAGAGCATAAGCTGATCGGTTGAATCGAAAATGAAGAAACAAATTCACAAATATAAAAGAATGAAACAGTGAAAAACATTGACATTCGGCAGTGGTATTGTGTTCCTGCATAGCAGACAATACAGGAAATTTATGAAACAAAATGCTTGTTTGCAGCAATTCAAATAAAAACATAAACTATAATTTGTGAAAAGAATATAATCACTACAACTTAAGCACAATGGAACTAAATCAGACTCTGTAAAAAGGCCATTGAATCAGTTTGACATCCAATTGAAATTGCACCAATTGTTAAATCTGCACAATCAAATGGAAGATCTGAAACCACCAAAGGCACCTAATTTACACATTCCACTTAGAAGCGTGAACATGGATGCTTACATAGTAATGTAATCAACTGAGGATACATGATATGTTACTTGAACAGGAATACTCAACTATGAAAAGAAATTTACCATGGCTGAATCCTGCATGGCAAGTCCTTGAGAAAGTCACAACTAACTCACCAGGATTCAGGACTAACCTAGCAAAGGTAACAAGACCAGTCATTAGCTACCAGTAGTCAGAATACCCACTATTAACATCTACATCAGAAGTCCTGTAAATTGTCATTAGTACATTTCAAGCAACATTATCTAAGATTTTTAGAAGGAATAAAGAGATTAAATGAAACTAAAAATGATTTCAGAATTAACCCTCCACCTACAACATGGGATGGCTGCTGCAACAATAACTTTTGGTGAAAAAAGATTAGTCTTGCCATCTAGGAGAGTAAGCGCATCTGAAAATATACAAACATTTGAACTTAAATATGGAAAACACTAAAAAGCATGACACATTAAATAATTAATGTAAGATTCTGAGGTGGCAGCTGAAGCAAAAAGATCTTGATACATGCACATGATGAGACCATGCTTTCTCATCACCCTCCAGTTAAATCAATGTCTAACCTCTAGTCATGATATCAAATTTCTCCCTTATTGGAAACATACCACAGAAATCCAACCAATTTACAATTGCACAACCAATAAAAAATTCGATAATTTCCAGCGTCCCTTTGCCAGAGAGCGTGTGTGTGGTAGGCTAATTATCTGCAATTTTATTTTACTTTCTTACCTGATGCAACCGAAAGAAGTTTTAAGGAATAAAATTTTAGCCTCAACCCATTACAAAAAACATAGATATGCAAGACTTTTCCAAATTGTTAAATTTCTTTTGAATATTTACCATTATGAAATCTTTCACATTTAAAAGAAAAAATGTTGATGATTTTCCTCAAATTGGCTTCCTCTTTTCCTTTCAAATCTAATACATTTGTAACATGTCTAAATGCTAATACACAAAAGGATTCTATTAGTTTTCATTTTTTTTTAAAAAGAAAAGGGTAAAAAAAAATGCAAAGGATGTTGAACAATATAAAATTAACTTACAGATAAAATAGGAAAAGAAAAACATATACCAAATGACTTCCGTGGAATGCTTTACTACTTGAAATGAGATTGATAGAACAACATAACTGTCAATTTAAAAAGACCATTGAGAATAACATCATATAATTGGTCAACTATAATGAGAGATGACATACAACGCCCAGGCCAAACCAAAAGTAAATGAGTAAAATTTATGATTCATCTCCAGCTATATCCAGAACTTAAACTAATAGCCCCAGAATTGTCGATAATAAAACTACATTTAAACTTCCAGTCACCCCCAACTAACATGCAACATGACTCACCTGCAGATATCGTGACGTCACGTGGGGATGTTCTTGAGTTCAAACTTGCAGTTACATCAGATATTATAATTGCACATTGCCCATCAATGTTGCAAAGTTGATTAACACAACGTTCATTAGACCAGAATAATTTGAACCTCAACAACTTATTTTAAGAAGGCCCATATTATAGGCTACACCTATGACATGATTTCTTGAGTTTTTATTTTCCACCCATAGAAGTTCCGGAGAGAAGGGATTGGGTGTAGCTATGTAGGATGAAGCATCAAAAACATACAACAACCAGAGATGAGGATTGGTAAGAAGTGCACAACAATTACATTTTGAAATACATAGATATTTGCTAAAAGTTCACAAACCAACTTCAGAAAAAAAGCATATGAATAAGCAAAAATTTAATTGACTACAGAGAGATAGAATCAAGAATCAAATAGTTTACTTATTGAGTTAGAATGTCGATTGGATAAGTACTATAGAGCTAAGGAATAAAACTCTTTCATCAGTCAAAAGAACAAGCATGACTTGGTATCATAGAGAAACCTTACAACAAAGGAACTCGAATAAATCCTTATAACAAAGGATGGCAGGCAAAAGCTATCTAGACTCATTAATTAAATATAATTAATTTTCCAAAATAATATAATGGTAACAAAGGAGGCACAATTCAAACCGGTTTCCATTCTTCTGGTAAGAAAAGAACAAATTACACATGCAAACCGGTTTCAATTCCTTTGGTAAGCAAAGAACAAATTACACATGCACAATGAATTGATTATTGATTTATGATCATCAGGAGTTATAAAAAAAGTACTAATCAAGTAATTCATTTTATACTAGAAACTTGGGTATACAATCCATGAACGGAGATCAAAACCACCACATATCCCAATAAATATCTCAAACTATAGATAATTCCCAGATAAATTCATATTCTGATACAATACTATTAGAGAAAGAATAACTCACTAATAACCATATCAGACTCCTCCAAACTTCTTCTGCGCAGCCGAATCCCAATAATAGAACCTTATTTTTCTCACAGTTCGTGGTGAAATCTATGGATGAACTTTCACCAAATTGTTGCTGCACACAAGCGATTCAAAAAAAAAAACAAAAAAATCACCAAACATACAAATTCCTAAGTATAATGAAAGTATAAATAAAATAAGTGCAGAAAACATAGTGGAATATTTATACCAGCATGGTAGCTCGGGATGGGAGAGAGATGAAGTGATGAGAATTTATTCCCCTCCTAATACCGATATCGCATGAGATTTGTTCGGAAACGAGCATCGTCTAATATATTCAACAAATGCAAGTCTAAATACCAAAAATCTTCACTAAATCGTGTGCGATTAAGATTAAAACCTTTTTAATTGCCAAATCAATAGTAACTACATCCGAAAATAATAAAGGTAAAACTTTTTCAGTACATTGTTTATGAGCAAACTGTATCAAAAACCAAAAAAAAAATAAATAAATAAAACACATGAATCCAAGAATATCCAACCAAAAATTTTTTGGATTGTACCTGAAACTGAACGAAAACAACAATCGTTATGTTAGGAAAGGGATCTTTTGGAAAACTTGGTGGTTTTGTCATCAATAAATGCATGTCATCAATATGGTGTGAACAACTCGAATTTGGAAGAATTGGGGTTTTTTCAATCATTATACAAAACCCATATTTAAAAAAAAAAAATCAGGTCAACCATGAAATATCCTACAAGGAAGGGATCGGAAGTGGTGGCGAGGCTGGTCGACGACTTGTAAGTGGAGCATTGGAAGGTCTCGATGGTGGAGTTAAAATTCGAAAAAAGGGAAGAAAGATCCAAGACAGGATTGGAGGAGGCAATAGAAGGGGATTTGAGGAGGGATTGGCGGAGGAGGAATTAAAGGTGGTGGAGCCAGTGTGAAGTGGCGCAGAGAGGAAAAAGAGAGGGAGAGAGAAGGGGAGCAAGTGATGGCTAGGTGGTGGGGAGAGAGAGAGAGAGAAGGGGAGCGAGTGAAGGCTAGGTGGTGGGGAGAGGGAGGGAGGGATGGGAGGGAGGAAACAGCACAGGCAGCGGGAGAGCAGGGAGGAGGTGCGAGAGACTGTGGTTGGGGAAGTTCGGATGTTCGGCTGATGAAGAAGACAAAGCCCCTAAACTTGCTCACTCCAGAAAAGCCCAGCTGCACTGCACAATGACTAACATGCCCTCCAAATTGGCAATTATTACCAAAAAGCGGGGACCAAATCCAGCGTAAAAAGACAAGCATACCCCCCTATGCAACCATTATTACCAAAAAAACCGGCTAGAAAATGTCGTTCCAATCGAGTTTTATTCCAGTTACAGCACAGAATGACCATCATACCCCCCAAATTGGCGGTTATTACGAAAAATGGGGGACAAAATCGACCCCTTATACACTTTTATATATAGTAATGATTTGCAAATACTCTTTGCCCGTTTTATCTAATTACTCTTTTATAAATTCTAATTACTTTTTATTTTTATATACATAAGTGATATAATATTATTTTTTACAAAATATTTTAAAAATCGCAATCCAAACGGAGATTTTGCCAATAATTGATTTGCCATGAGAATGTATCTCCAGCTGCTTACCTCCCGCTAGCCTTCCTCTCTTGCTTTGGTTAGTACTTCACGAAAGAGTGAAGCTCCTTGTACATCAACTCTATCTTGTGAGTCAACGACAAAATAGTCAAGATGCCGCAATTAGTACAGTAGGTACTAGGTGCATCACGTTACGAGATTTAATAAAATCAATCATATATCATCAAATAATAAAAAGTATGATACATTATTATCATGTGACGATAATTATTAGTTTCTGCTGCGGCACATGGTGATGCACATTATGTATTTAATACTTTTTCCAATTAGTGGTTGGAGGAATAGTACAATAATGTTGCGCGAAGAACACAAAATTTAGGAGAATAAAGGAAAAAAAAAATGAATCCAACGCAACGTCCAAATTAAAATATGATAAGAAGGCCGAAGATGCGAAGGTATACGGACGAAACGTTGGGTGGAATCCTAAAAGGGAGAAAAAAATGGAAAAACAAATAGTGGGCAGTGATTTGATAACGAATAGTTTTAAAAAAGTAAGTTTTGGTTGAAATTTGGCAAGTTTTAATTGAAAATTACAAAAAAGAAATTTCCGAAAATACCACTTTTCTAGGTAATGGCAACAAGTATTCCTTCCCACAATATTTTCTCAAATAGAGGACGTGATTAACAACTAAAACAACTAAGTGTGGTGAATGTTAGGTTGTTTTATTCATCTATTATAACTGTAAGTTTTGTTTAATTTTTTGATGGTGGTCCTAGTTCATTATGTAAGAAACATGCTAGAAGAAAACTGCAGTTTGCCATTTATCCTGTGTTTTTAAACTCGGACCGGACCGGCCGGTCGGACCGGTCGGACCGGGAACCGGCCAAGTGTCCGGTCCGAGTTAGTGTAAAAAACCGGTTTTTAAAAACCCGGTCAAACTCGGTCAAAAACCGGGTTTGACCGGGAAAAACCGGAAACCGGAAACCGGAAACCGGCCAGTTTTTTTTTTTTTTTTTTTTTTTTTTTTTTTTTTTTTGGTCAAAAGTCAAAAATAAACCCAACCCCATTAATGCTCCATACTTAATCAGATATGGGACCTTATACATCTTTGTGGGCTTCTATATTCATTGTCTAAAGAAAATAGATTACAACAATTATTTGTCTTTGAATTTTGACAATGACATGAGCCCATTGACATAAATCAAACAAATGAACATCAATGCTAAATCAACACATGATTTTTATTTGCTTGGGCTAGTTATCAAATCCAAAAGCAACCAACTTCTTTGACCAATTACAAAATATTAGTGTTGCTTTACTTTTACTTCTTTATACCAATTATATTAAAAAGTAAATAATTTGAGTCTATTATATTTATTTATAATTTTTTCAATTCAATGCTTTTTTAACTATTAATACCAAGATATCAGAATGGTTATTGAGGGTATTTTGGCTATAATTTTTTTGGACTAACAACTAAAATTAAGAAAAAAATTAGTAAGTGTATATATGTGTGTGTTTATATATATATATATATATATATAAAATATTTATGACGTCATCCGGTTCGACCCCGAATCGACCCCCGGTCGAACCCATTGACCCCTGACCCCTGAGCTCAGCCGGTTCGATATCCGGTCCGAGTCTGAAAACATAGCATTTATCTCGAGAGGCAATAGAGGAAAAGTAAATCAAATTTTCTCGTCTGATTTTTATTTGTTTTCAGCATACAAAAGCTGGTAAAGTTGACTTGACTTTTCGCTGAATTAGTAGCTTTCAAGTCACTGTAGAGAGTGACACGCCTGGACTAAATTGAATGTTCCAACAGACAATTTCAATGCAATACATGAATTAGGGGTCCCACTCCCGTATGTACAAGCCATTGCATTTCTCTTATATCTGTCCCACTGTGCACTTCACCTCAGTCTTCCCTTACTTTGGAATGCCTTTAAAACGACCTAGACTCTGTATCAAAAGTCTATAGAATTTCACATTTGCATTTGCGACTTCGCAAGCTGAAACTTTTTGCCTTAAAAACTTAATCCAATGGGTTTCAGTCAACTCTTATTACCGCTGTTCTTGCAGGTGGTAATACTAGTTGAGTTATTACCCTCTTCCGCTCCAATTTTGGCATCCCCGAGCTTTCCCATAGCAAAGCCTGGCTGCGATGATCTTTGTGGAGACGTAAGCATTCCATTTCCTTTTGGCACGGAAGAAGGTTGTTACCTTAATGAACATTTCTTTATTAATTGCAATTACTCTTCCAACAATGCTCCACAACCGTTGCTGCTGCACAGTACAATCAATGTTACATATATATCTTTGGATGGTCAATTGGGCCTTTCGCAGTTTGTCGGATTTGATTGCTATAATCAAGATGGAAGTTCCTACTGGTACTACGGCACATGGATGACGTTATCTAAACGCCTGACATTCAATAGTACAGCTAATAAGTTAATAACACTTGGTTGTGATACTCTTTCTTTAGTTGAGGGTCTCACTGAAGGTGGGAGCTACTACGTAACTGGATGTGCCCCTTATTGCAAATCGAAGGAAGATGTAAAAGATGGCTTCTGTGCTGGTATTGGCTGTTGCCAGACTTCTATTCCTCCGGGGCCATGGAAAATTAATGGAAGCTTGACCAGCTATAGAAACCACACTGATGTGTGGAACTTCAATCCTTGCGGCTATCCTTTTGTGGTTGAAGACGGAAGCCTTCCAATTTTTTGCTGATAATCTTACCAACTTCGACAAATATTCTACTTTTCCTCTCGTGGTCGATTGGACCATCGACAGCATGACTTGTGATGCTGCTAAAAAGAACACCACCACTTATGCATGTGCAACCAATAGTCGGTGTCAGGAACTGGAGGGGTTAGGTTACCGTTGTTTGTGCGACGAGGGATACAAAGGCAACCCATATCTTCCTGATGGATGCCAAGGTACGTCATGATCTAGCCCCAACCGGTAGATTGCTTCAACCAATTAGTGTATATATGAGTGTAATTTTTAATTCTATCCCCAAGATTATATTTCTACATTTTTGTTTTCAATTCTGCAGATATTGATGAATGCAAAGATAATCTATACAGATGTTCAAAGAATAGTGCTTGTAATAACACGTTGGGCAACTATACATGTCCTTGCCGCAAAGGGTACCGTGGTGATAGGAGAGATGGCGGAGATGGTTGCAGTCCGGATAACAAAATAATACATTAGTCCATGATAGTTTCAGGTCAGTCTATATTTCCAAATGATTGGAGAAGCAAAGAAACTAATTAGTTAACCAACGGCCCTTGGAGCAGTAGTCACCACAAAAAACTTAAATTTTTTTATAGGGTGAGAGATCAAAGATTTAAATCTTGCCTCCTACCAAAAATTCATATGAGTGCATAGTGTATCCATTAATCTAATTTAATGGTGATTTAGTCTCTGTTGATTCTACATAGTTGCCCATAACCCAGTTGCCAATTGAACGAAGAAAAAAGAAAAGAAACTAATTAGTTGTCTTATTATCTATACTATTATGTATAGTATATATAAGGAATTAGCTTCCTTTTGGTCTGTAGTATTTCTACCTCTATTTACTTTTTGTAGAAAAACTTTAGAAAATTTTAAAAATTTCTTATAAACATTGTAAATAACAAAAGTTGTAACTATACAAAGACTTTAATAATTTTTTGTTGCACACACTTGGATGTAACTGAATCACTAGTTATAATAAGGCCTAATTGTGGTAATCCTCCATCAATTACGACACCAATGCACTTTGCCCCCTTTAACAAAATTTATAAGCACTTTTCCCCCTACAATCAATTATAAGGTAAAGAAAAATTAATTATGTTCATGTTGTTAATAAAATGACCAATGTACCACCATTAAAGTTTAAGTGAGAAAATATTGGTTTTTTGCTAAAGAACATTTTGTTTTATTTTACTTTTTCTCTCAGTTAAATTTTGCTTGCATTTTCTTGATTCGACCATAAAAATATCACTAAACTTTTATTCTTTTACTACATACTTTAGGATAGATATGTTGAAAATACTCACATACATTTTGCTTTTTGTTAATAAGTAGTTTAAATAATTTGTATTAATGATAAACGGTCTAAACAATTGCTTTACTAATCTATGTGTATCATTAATTTGTTATTTATTAAAAGTATTTTTAGCAGAATTATATTGTACCATGAGAACTAACATGTGATTAGAGCATTTTAGAAAATTTCTTCCTGAATTTTTAATTTTTCATGATGTGTATAATGACAATCTTTTCCTACACTTAAAATTGAGATTTTTTTTTCAAGTGCATAGCTTGACATAGAACTATTTAAAATGTGTTTTGCATTACTATGAAAGTATGAGCTAATTGACGAAAATAAGAGAAACTAAAATGGAGTTTTCAAACCCTAGATTTGTACAATAAATGCCCATTAATTATGAGAAGCAATTTTCACCAATATTCTCAATAATGAAATGAGGGTCCAATATAAATCAGCCAAGCGTATCCATATTCTAGGATATGAGTTTTTCTAGTAAATAGAACTTAAAATATGAATAAAAGAATGAAAAATTAATAACATTTTATGGTCAAATTAAGAAAATGCAAACAAAATTTAATTAAAGAAAAAAGAAGAATCAAAATAATGCAAAATGTTTTTTTAGTAGAAATAGTATTTTTCTCACCTAAACTTTGGATGGAGGGCATGTTGGTCATTTCATCAACACGACAGGTAGAATTATTTTTTGTTCTTTATATTATAATGGGTTTGGAGGGCAAAGTGCCTATAAAAATCTTTAAGGGGGGCAAATTGCAACAAGGATAGTAATTGATGGGGGTTTTCACTAATTAACCCTAATAATAACACTTTAATTATTATTTGTTATACATGCATCAGGCGTACCTAAATCACTAGCATCTTTCTATCTGTTAGGCAGGAGGTATTTTTTGTTTGCTAGTTTCTCATTCTGTATTTGTTCGATCTCTATTTTTACCCAAAAATATTAAACCATTAGTTGCTTAACTACATATCTCACATAATAACTATCAATAAATATAATACTTTAGTACAATTATATTTTGAGTTAAAAAATTATAGCAAAAAATACAAATGAAATTTTTAAACTTCTTTAATGCAAAACTAATTTCTGTTAATTATTTATTACATAAAAAAAGTCAAAAGTGCACTAATTTTACACGCACCTGGTGTGCCAATAGCACTAGTATAAAGAAGAGGAACAATCACTTGATTTGTGGTTTCTCCCAATTTTTAGTTTAATTTTCTAAAAATTTTTAATTAAATATTTAACAACATTAGTACCCAACCCGTAATTAAATATTTAACATCTGACACATTATGGGGCTTGGGCCATTCTCGAATAACCTTCACCTTTCCTTCATCCACATGAATACCATCAACACTAACAATAAAGCCTAAGAAGATTAGGCTTGTTGTCATGAAGTTACACTTCTTCAAATTAATGTACAACTAATTTTCCTACAAAACCCAAAGCACTTGTTGCAAATGTGCAAGATGTTCATCTTTGTTAGCACTATAAATCAATATATCATCAAAGTCCACCACAACAAATTTACCAATGAATGGTTTCAAGACCTCGTTCATCAGTCGCATGAAAGTACTGGGTGAATTGAGAAGCCCAGAAGGTACCATCAACCACCCATACAATCCATTCTTGGTCTTCAAAACATTTTTCCACACATCTTTGGGTTTGTTGAATATTTAATGATATTCATTCCTCAGATCTATCTTGGTATAAACACGTACTCTAGACAAGCAATCCAACATATGCTGCAATCTAGGAATAAGAAAGCTAAAGCGTACCATAATCTTGTTGATGGCTCGACTATCAATACATACTAACCATGAACCATCCTTTTGGGAGTCAAGAGGCCAGGCATAGCACACAGACTTGTGCTTACACGAATAGACCCCTTCTCTAGCAATTCATCCAGCATCAACTACAATACCTCACTCTCCTTGGGATTCATCTGGTAATATGGCATATTAGGCAAACTTTCCCTAGAAACTAGGTCAATGGCATGCTAAATCTCTCTCATAGGAGGTAGTTCAACTGAAAGTTCACTAGGCATAGCATATTTGAACTCATTCAGCACCACACAAACTTTCACTAGAATCTTAGGCTTGAATTCAACAACAAAAAATCCTTTTATCATCACGACTAGCAACTCCTGCAACCCATTGATACCTGCAATAAACTTTGACCCTATTCTAATAGCAATAAAGATCTCCCTACTACTACCAGGTTTATCTACTAACTCTGAGCGATCACTTGGTGTCATGGGGACCAAAGTGATCCTCTTGCCATTCTTCATGAACTTGTAGACATTGTCTCTACACAAAAAGACAGCATTTGCATCATATTGCCTAGGTTCTTTAACAAAATATGACAAGCATCCATATCCACTACATCACAAATGACTTCATCAGAATATTTGCCAATAATAAAAGGCATCTTATAATCTGCCACCCAAACTGATTCTACTTCTTTAATCCAATTTGTAATGCTCGGGGTGTTTATCAACAGGCAATTTTAGTTTTTAACAAGTTGTCTTGAAATAATATTTTTTGAATTACTACTATCAATAATTAAACCAAGAAGTTTATTGGAAATTCTGCACCTGGTTCAAAAGAATTAACATCAATACCACAAGTGTAGCAAGGTCATGCTCCTCATTTTCGTCATTTTTTCTAGATTCAGTGCCACATCATCTTCTATCTCATCATCATTCACCGCAGGCTTTACCAAGTTTACCCGCCAATGGTCAAGGCAATTATTAGAAGTGTGTCTTGACATCCTACACCTATTACACTCATCACCCATAAATTTTGCAAAAGGATTGGGGGCCTTCATGTTAGTAGGTTGAGTTTGTTTCAAATTGGTCTTCTTGTGAGCCACCTCCACCATTGGCCTCTTGTCCTCACGGTATCTGGCACCTTAGATCTCTTGACTTTGTCTTTGACTCTCCTTGGCATTAAATATGTTTGGGCCAAAGTTTCTTCATGACTCGTCACCTCGAGTATTCCACTTTTCTGGCCAAACTCATCTCAACCTTCAAGGCTAGATTGTGAGCATTAGCCAAGTAAGAGTTAGTTGAATACCAATATCTTCCTAGACATTTGGGCTCAAATCATCAAGAAATCTTGAGACAAGTTGTCCCTCATTCTCTATCATATTATAATGGGATAATAAACACAAGAACTCAACATCATATTCCTAAATAATCTGGTCCCATTGAACATAGTGCTAGAATTGGAGGAACAAATATTGTTCATAACTAGGAGCAAAAATTAAGCCATGCCCTCATAGGCTGCTTTCTCTAGTGATGCCTTTGATTCTGTAATTGCTCCCACCAAGACGACGCTCCTCCCTGCAACTTATAAGTCACAAGTTTGACTTGGTTTTTAGGGATCTTCACATATTCAAAAAACGTTTCAATCTCAACAATTTAGTCCAAGAAATCCTCTATACCCAAATTGCCATCAAAAGAGGGAACATTCACCTTCAACTTGAACTCCTCAAGAGCTTGATGCTAAAAATGAGTAGGGCCTTCATTGTCAAAATCCACCAACGACTCATTATTAGATGAGCCATCCTTATAGGTTTGGTCCTTGGTCCCTAGGAGGAATTATTCTCTGCTCATTAATGACCAAGGGATGGTTAAGAGATGCTCTCTCACCTCGATCACCTTGTCTATTATTTCCTACAACACCCATTCGCGACAAACGCCATATAACTAGATCCATGCTTGCTTGTCAATGCTCCATCTGATTAGTTGTTTGTTTTGTACCTACTCCAAGAGTTGCATATGTTTGTTTTGAATTTGAATCTCGGTCCTTTGGGCAGAAGATCTGTCTCTGGATTTGTTACTACCATTGGAATAATTTCGGAATAGGAGAAGCCTACTCTGATACCAGTTAACACTAGAAGTGGGTTTAAGGAATTGTTACACGGATGATTCCCAAAGAACAAATGCAAAGATTCACGATCCAACCTCAAAAAAATTCATTAGAATCTTAGATCTCAAGGAGCTTGATAGAAACTTGGTGAAAACCACAGTACATTGAAATTAACTGATAAAAGTCTATAGCCGTACAACATCATATATATATATAAAGAGAGAGAGAGAGAGAGAGAGACACACACACACACACACACACACACATATATATATAGATATATATACACACATCTATATATATATGTGTGTGTGTGTGTATGTGTACATATATATGTATATATATAGATATGTATATATATATGTATATGTGTATATATACACATAAGCATATATATAGATATGTATATATATGTATATGTGTGTGTGTGTATGTGTATATGCATATAAAATATAAGTAAAAAAAATGAAATTACATTTATAAACCAAAAATATAGGAAAAAAAAAAGCTGATCAGAAGAAGCCGGTGTTGCCGTTTGAAGACCGACGCCAGTCTTGGTGTCGACGGTTACACTTGTCTTGTTCTTGTGCTGCTGCTGGTTGACGATCGGCACGGATCTTGTCACCGGACATGGCGCCATTCTTCTTCTGCCTTCCCCTCACGCGCCTTCTTAGTCCTCCTTTTGTCACACTCCATTTGTTCCAAAAGACTTTTTCGCAACTTGTTCTACATCATCAAGTATTTCAAATTTTGAAAGAAAAAGGACATTTGATAACATTTTGCAATGTGGCTGTGAGTAAAACACAATAAAGTGAAGGACTTGAGATTATTTGCATGAATCACTAACCCTTTACCGCCAAAAAAATCTCTAAACAATGTACTAATTGAAGTTGAAATACACATCAGCATGGAAGCGAGAAACGAGTACTTTTCAATTGATTTTAAGAGTAACAGATTTTAATTTATTATTTGATTAGCATTCATGCAACTTTCACACTAGAAACACTAGATATCATATTTATTTTGTTGAAACTTTGGAGACCACATTTGTATAATGTCCAAACTTTGGGAATCAAGATTGCAATCTCCTTTTTGTAAGTTTAATGTTCACTAATACTAGAATGATTATTTATATATTGTCATGATACAAGCGACTTAATATGATATATGAGTTCAATTTCGTACATTCCACGAAACATTATCACGATTTCATACTACTTAATTAGTGGCTTGCATGGTCTAATCATGGTTAAAATTTTAACAACGTTTAAGTATTATTTAAATTGTAATATTGCTATATGCTAGTATTTTTCCTACCAACACGAGTTATTTGTAGGCTTATAAAAGGGCACTTGTAATCATGTATTATTGTTGAAATTTATTAATTTAGCATATGTAAGAAGTTCAACATGGGAACTTGGACTCACATTACGGTAGGCTGAACATCTTTCACTTATCCGGTGAATGATATAATATTAGCTTTTTACTTCTTATTCATTCATTTTTTTTTTTTCTACAAGGTGTTGGCATCGGCACAGCAATTCTATTTCTGTGCTGCTTTTGTTTGTATTCAGAATTGAACAGAAGAAAGGAAAACAGGCTAAAAATGGAGTTTTTCAGAAAAAATGGTGGCTTGATTCTACAGCAACAACTCACAAGACAAGGAGGAGACATGAATGCTGCTAGAATTTTCACTCTTGAGGAACTAAAAAAGGCAACCAACGATTTCGAGGAAAGCCGAATTATCGGTAAAGGAGGATTTGGCACAGTTTTTAAAGGCGTCTTAGCAGACGCGAGTACTGTTGCCATTAAGAAGTCCAAAGGAATTTATGAAAATCAAGTTGAGCAATTTATAAATGAGGTGATTGTCCTCTCCCGAATTAATAACAGATATGTTGTTAAGCTGCTAGGTTGTTGCTTAGAGACAGAAGTGCCTTTACTTGTTTATGAATTCATCAGCAATGGAACCCTTTCGGACCATTTACACAACCAAGTTAAAGCAGCTAAACTTTCGTGGAATATCCGTATCAGAATAGGATCCGAAGTTGCTGGAGTTCTAGCTTATATGCATTCCACAGCTTCGCCTCCAGTTGTTCATAGGGACATCAAGTCCTCCAACATACTTCTTGATCAAGACTACACTGCAAATGTATCTGACTTTGGAATATCAAAATTGGTTCCATCCAACGAAGATCAGGTTTCGACTGCAGTTCAAGGGACACCTGGCTATTTAGATCCTGAGTATTTGCAAACAGGTCTGTTGACAGAGAAAAGTGATGTTTATAGCTATGGAGTAGTTCTAGTAGAGCTACTAACAGCTAAGAAGGTGGTATCATGTGATAGACCAGAGGCACGAAGGTTTCTTGCGCACCATTTCATTTCTTCACTTAAAGAAGATCTTTTAGTCCAGGTTATTGATCCTAACATTGTGTGCAACGAAAGTATTGAGTTGTTGAACAACATTGCTATGATTGCAAAATGTTGTTTAAGTGTAAAAGGGGAAGATAGACCAATTATGAAGGATGTTGCAAGGGAACTTGAGGTATTGGAGAGAAGAGCTAAGCAATCTGTAGTTCAAGTTTTCGAGATTGAATCCAAAGACACTGAGGTCTTGATTGGTATGGAATCAAAAAATGCATATGCGAATGTTGATGATTCCAGCTGCCTATTTACAGAGTCTCGTACCAGCACACACAATATGATGTTACCAACAGATGGTGGGAGATGAATGATGCGGAATGTTACCTGGGTAAGGTGTACTAAAGCCGCAAGTTTCAGTAAGAAAGCTCTAAATTCCACTAGTGTTATGCTAATTAATTTATCCTCTTAGATATATATGTCAAATTGTGCTTCATTCTCAATAATATTGTCACAACTAAGCCACATGGTATATGAGTAAAAGATGCATTTTACGTGTCTGGTTAAACTTGAAATAAAGATTAAGCTAACATTTTCTACTTAATGAAATTTAATAGAAGAAACAAGGAATGTCTTGATCAATACCTGAATTAGGTTCGATCTTTTGACAAACTTAATTTATTGTCAATAAGTCTCTAAAAAAACATCATTTTTTTCGCTGCAGGCAAACTCAGGATTTTCAAAGAATAGGATGCTACTTATTTGCAAAAATATACGTTATCCTGGTGAAGCTTTAGAAGATTTTACAAAAATTCAGATGTAGAACCAGACCAGATGCTCCAATATACAGACTCATTCTCTTCTATAGAATTGGTGTGGCATGCTGCAATATATCTTCCATTGATGTTTGAAGTTTGATGTTTAAAACTCCTATTTCCTGCTACTGTATTAGTGGTACTGCATGCCACAATATATTTTATATTAATGTTTGAAGTTTGATGTTTAAAACTCCTACTTCCTACTAATATAAAACTCTGGGTGCAACAATATATTTTATATTGGTGTTTGAAGTTTGACGTTTAAAACCCCGATTTCCTACTACTGTAAAATCGGTGCCGCATGCGGCAATATACCTTATGCTGATTTTTGCATTTTGATGTTTAAGATTCCCATGTCCTATTGTACCATATCCGTACCAATTTTTATCCAACAGTTAATGTTGTAGCATTCTTTGGCCTTGTAATATTCGGGGAATGGATCATTAAGGGTTGGAGGGGAAATTCTTATATGGATCAAGTCTACAACCTATTTACGAATCTGGTGATTTAAAAGAGTGTTACGTAAGTATAATGATAGATGTTGATGTACGAAAATAATATAAAGTGGTATAAGAACACTTATATAACTCTAGTTCATAGATGATACTGTAGACCGAATCCTTGTAAAAATATATCGGGGTTGGATGGCTCCACATCACAGTATCGGTGATGGTCGTGGAATCTATTCAAAACCTCTTGCTGTCCGTGGTCATGGAACCCATTCTAAACATATTGTTACGCATTGGCTGCGGTATTAGTGGTATGAAAATTTTACAATATATAGAGATGTCAAAATTTTAGAAAAATATAAAATGAATGAGAAAATGAAACCAAACAATGAACTAATGAATTTTTGTATTGTAAATAATAAAAATATATGTTGCATACAAGTCTTTCGTTTTGATATAAAATATTAAAAGATAATGCAATCTCTAAGGATTTATTTGAACTGTTAGAGAAGTGGGAAGAGTATTCACTACTGCTAGTTATTTTTGACAACGAGATTTGATCGAGTAATGGATTCATATAGTTATTGATGGTTTGATTACCTTTATACTGTATAAACATAGATAATATAGATTTTTTTTATATGATATAGTTTCTTATAGTTTCTGTATTACTAGCATTTTGAGTTCAAAGCGAGAATGGTTAAATGATCACTTGAAACTATGATAAATCGTAACATAGTGAGTTGCATCTATTCTTTGAATATGAATTAACTTAAAACATTAATCGAAAAATCTACCTATGATTTTCAGGATATAAAAGCAAACTAATAATCCATTTTCATTCCGACGATGTTTATTTATTTTTCTGCGTCCTTTTTTCGTATTATTACTTACTTGCAGTGTTGTTCTCCGTTTCTCTAGTTGTTCGTAAGTGATAAATTCTTGTCGTGTTTCCAAGAGTTTATTACCCTGCTTCTTTTGTAGTGGTTATATTTCTTTGTATATTTCTAATTAATTACTTGATTTACATTTGTTTTGCCTAAACTGCTACACTTGGATATATGTTATTAATTTTTCCCTTTTGGCTAGACCACTTAATTTGCTAGTTTTCGAGGTCATTTTCACGTTATTCAGATGATATGTGTATATCGTATAACTTAGTTCTGGGTAGCATAGAAACATTAATTGTAATTTTTCCTCATTTAATTGCTATTCCATTAGTTGACAGATTTTGAGAATTTGAGAAAATGCAAAGGTAATTTGTTGTATGAATACTGGTCATTTGTTGCAAAGGTCATTACCTGCCCCGTATTAGTACATGTCCATTTTCATGCTTGAGTCTAAGTATTTTATCTCGGAATCTTAATTTCATTTTGGAAAGATGGTTCTATACATTGCTGGTAATTATAGTGAGGACGGAATTCGTCAAGTGATACCTAACAAAAAATGTTGGGCCAGTTGGGCCAGTCTCTCTTGGCTACTATACATTGCTTTTTCATTTAAAACTATGATTTTTTAAATGTTATTTTCAGGATATATGATGACAACCAGAACTCACAGGTAAATGTTATTTTATTGACAAAAATTGGAAAAAAAAATTAAAAAACCGAACAAGCCCAAGTTTCATGGAGGATTGAATGCATTTCTAGCTTTTGCATTTGCTGATAAAAAGCCCAAAGATTCATTACTTTTTATCTCAAGTTAAGTCTATCCTTAGGTTGTATTTGGTGTTGTTTGACCAGAATTTTAAGTTCAATTTGGTCTACTATTTAATCTTCTCTTTTCTTGCTCCTGTTTTCTTTTGTAGGGTGAACTTTCGGAATTTTGTTTTGGTCGACAAACGTATAGATAACTTTTGCTCATGGAGTTATATGAACTAATATTAATATTTTGTCTCTTATGCTTTGGCTATATTGATACTTAATGTATTTAAAACTCTGAGCTTGATATAAGTTTAGATTTGTAAATGGGCGTTGAAATTTTGACTTAAAAAACTCACTAGGTTTCATGACTTTTATTCTTGAATGAAAATTTTAGTGTATTGGAGGCTACTTATTGTCTTTATTGTCAAATAGCTGTGTATGTGATCTTTATAGTTATATATGGAAAAATGAAAAGAAATATGAATTTTAATAACTTAAAGTTTTGGCTGATATTTTTTAGATGTTTAGAATAGCTATTCAAAATAGGGCGAGCCTTCGCCAACAAATAATTTTTGTTGGTAAAAACAGCAAAATTCTTATTATATTAACGGTATTTGTGATGCAAACAATTCGTTGGCAAAATGATGTGCGCACGGTTGCGTTGCCAAAAAAGTCTTGGATTTCAGGTATGCAACTCGTTGAACTCAAGACCTCGTTTGATTCGTGAACCAGGGAACTCTTGACATGGAGTTGTTTTGCCTTGAATCTCCCTTGAGAAGATGAAACACGCCTAAGAACAACTAGACTAGACCAAGTTGAGCGAGTTCAATCGTCTAACCTAATTAACTCTAAGACTTGATCAAAAACACAAGAAAAAGTCTAAGCGAAGTTGGTGGTCGCCACAAGCAAGTTTGATAAGACCAAAAGTAGTTATTAATCGACAAAGAACCAAGAAAATTCTCACAATAGAGAAAACACATAATTTTTCTGAATAATTCTGGTTTAAAATCGTATCTAATAAGAGACCTTTAAATAGGCTTACAAAGAACTTTTTAGAATTGAAAAATTAAGCAACTACTAAGTCTATACCTAAGATAACAATAATACTTAGCTAAAAACACAATTGTAGAGTAATTCTAACAACTAAAAAACATAAAAATTCGTCCAAGATTACATCATGGGCTGGACATCCCTCCATAAGATCCATTGGGCCTCCATTTAACAATTTCAAGGGCCCTCCAAGCAAGTCCAAGTAACCAATCCTTTGTAAGATTGTTTTGGACAACTTAATAACTTCTTTTGGGCTTTTTTTGTAGATGAACTTGATCCACAACCAATGCTTGAATCCTTGGCCCAATGTGATAGCTTGAACATTGCAAATTTCGAGCTTGCGACTAAATTCAAAATCATGTAATTTTACAATCCAGCCACCATGTTCAAACGTTCCATGCATGATTATCACTTCTTCAAGCTCTTCTTGATCCATATAAATGGCCTTTTCAAGTCCACCAAGTATAAGTCCAAATTCAATAAATGTATGTGCTCCTTGGATCACATCACAAAACAATGCCAATAGAGACAAAATAGTGCCACAAACATTGCCAGTGTTGACCAATTCTTCGACAAAATAAAGATGTCCTTAATTGTTTTTGCCAACCATTTTTTTTTGGTTATTGTTGGCAATTTTTAGCAAAAGCTGATTTTCTTGTAGTGTAAAATTTTATTTAGCACATAAAAAATTAGGTTGTCGAAGAAGAATTACAAAATAAAGAAGTCGACTCTCCTATTGAGGTCAACATAATCGTACAGTAGAATTACTTTAATCTCATTTAAAACTTCTTTAAATTCTCAAGTATTCTCAATCTAATATAATAATAAACCTCTTTATATATAACTCACAAGATTTGCCTAATAATAGATTTAATTGGAATGGATAATATAATACTAATAGAAAACTAACAAATAATACTCAAAATCTTACATAAATAAGCTACCAAAATTCAACTAAAATATAACTCCTAAAGCTAAAAAAGAAACTTATAATTGTTCATGACTTTGGTTTGATTATACCAACTAAGATGTACTTATGACAAATAAAACTAAAGGCATTTAACAATTAACAAAACTCATAAATTAATAATAGGTGGTTCATTATTTATCTAACATAAACTAACAGTTTATATAAGGGTTAATTGCACTTTGCACCCCTAAACCATCACAAATTTGCATTTTACATCCCGAACTTTCAATTTTAGCCATTCACTACCTTCAATTATTAAATTTTCGTAATGCACCACACAAGATTAATTTCCTGACAAAAAGGGTTGGCCAAAAAATTGTAAATTACGCATTTGACTCTGTTTTAATTGTTCTCCCTAAATTGCCCCTCTTAAATCCAAAAACCCCTAACTCATTTTTCATCTTCATCTCTCACTGGACTACTCCAATAGAACCAATTCATTTTCTGTCCACACACTCTGTCTTATTCCCCCTGCCTCTCTCTCTCTCTCTCTCTCTCTCTCTCTCTCCCTCCCTCGTAATATCAACACGGATTGCCCCTTCCTTATAGAAACTAATAAAGCTCATCTCCTTTTCCACATCAATAATTTCTTAAAGTGGTAGCGTGAATGCAACTCAAAGTTCATTACGATGCCACTGTGGACTTGTTACTCCAATTACATTGGTAGAGTTAGACAATTGTATTGTCTTTGTTTTGTAGCTTTACTATTGCATAAACTTCTGGAATTGAAGTACTTTATGTAATCTTTTTCACATGGCAATATACCATGATGTTTTGTTTTCTTTTTGAAGAAGCTTTTATATTCATAAACAACAATTATAGATGCAAGGGATGTGGGACCTTGCAATTCCAAATTGTCACAATTTCACGAATAGGATTTGAAGCCAAGATCGGATGGTCTTGTAGTGTCCACGTTGGGTTAAGTTGGAATTGCCAAAATGATGTCGGTTTGGCCCCCAAAAAAAGAAAATGAAAAAGAAGTCTTAAGCAACAACCATCGTTAATGAGCCACGAGTCAACATTTGACCTTTAATGCAATTGGAAAAAAAATTGATTCGGTTTTTGGAAATTAATATAAAATTAATGGCGGGTAAAGCCATTAATTTGTTGCCTATTGCATCTGTATTGGCTTAGAGTTGGCTGTACTTCTTCAAGTTTACCCAATCTACAAGAGAAGAGGAAGATTTTGCAGGGAAAAAATGGAGAGGGAGATCGAAGCTGAAAAGGGCATAATTGTAAGCATCTACTGATAAGAAATCAAATTTAGAGATCCTAGTCTGTATGCGTCATCATATTTGGAGTAGTTGTGCTTTACCAACTAAGTTAAACAACATATTTTGGGTCAAAAATTGAGGTATGTAATTCCATCCGATTGCGTTGTTATGTAAGTGTAATATAGTAATAAATTGGTGGGTTTGAATATAGGAGCAGTAATCAATTAGAATTAGTTTATTTACAAAGCATAACATGATATATATAATGTGTAAAGATAGCTATGATTGGAGAAGAAGAGCCGCAGACTAAAAGCCCAAGGTAAGCATCTCTGTTGCTTGGGACTCACCACAGGTCTTGTCCCCAAAATCCTATTAATGGATGTCTTCCACAGACATAAGTGCAGGTGTATTGAAACGTGCATGTAGAACTGCTATAACATATTTGAGTAGTACAAATAGAAATAACATAATGATATATATGTATATATATAGAATTTAATAATTTGTGCAAATTTTTTTTTTGTCATTTTTTAGTGGAATGCTAGAATATGTATCTCTGATGAAGATGAGTATGTGTGTAGCAGATCTCAATTCTTGTGATTCTCAATTTTTGTCTTTGTGAATTCATGCATACTAATATTGGTATAAGATGCCTACAATGTAGTGTAACTGTGATGTTCATTGGTGTAATGTATTAGACAAGTGTTTTGTAATTTAATTTCCCTAATTCTGTATATTCTCTTTGCATTAGTGATGAGAATTTAGAACTAATATCTTTTTTCATACAAAGGGAAGAGAATGTAAAACACATTGTTCTAATGAGCCACAAGCGTCAAAAAAACCAATTGCCGTAGGAACCTCATTTTGTCAATTATTACAGGTAGATGTACATATGCATTTTCAGAAATTTAAAATGTAAGAAAGAATCAAGAATTGTTAGTGGTAATATAGTTTGGAATATGGCACAACTGCAGTTACATAAATGCCAATAGAGGATCTTTTGGGGATTGTAATGTCCCTGAAAATTATAATTAGGTATATCCATTTATATTGTAGTTGTTAGTTAAGCATGTACAGTATAACTTTTAATTAGATTGCCTATTGTGATATAAATGTGTAGTATAGGGTGAGGGCTTGCCAGTCGGGCAAACTACATTCCCGTTTAACCTAAGCAAGCCCAATATGTAATACCTGTTGAGACCATTGCGTAAGAAGCTTCAAGTGTGGTTGCACCATAGATGTGAAAGTATATAAGACTACATTGGAATGAATCTTACCTTTGTACTGTCGTCCGTAGGTTGTTTGTGCATATTGATTTGATGCAATGGACTAAAAATCATATTTCATGTACTACATCGTTGTTATTCATGTGAAAACACACATAGATTGTAACTAGTTCATGTACTGTCTCAAATTTTCCAAGTATTAATCTTATAATATTGCTTTAGCTATTGTGGAAAACACTTTATAGGCCGTCATCACATTGTCGCACCCTATTTTTTGAAAGACGGAAAAAGGATGATGATTTTAGTGTAAAAGAGAAGTGGAAGGTTTTGTAAAAATGATTTAAAAAAAAAAAGTTTTATTTTGGAAAAAGAAAAGGTAGTTTGACAAAAATGTAAATGTTTGAAAATGCTTTTAAAAAGAAAAGAAAAAAGGGCCTAAAATGGAACTTTAAAATGCGATGGTTTTGGGCCAGAAAATACAGTCTAAAAAGGGTTTTTAGTGAAAAAGGAAGTCGCCACTTGGTATTGAGTTTTGGTGTACTAAGTCACCAGAAAATATTTTATAAAAGGTAAGAAAATCAAGAATGATTTATTTAGAAAATGATTTTGAGAAAAATATAAGAAAAACAAGAAAATCCCTGTTAA